>JADLZL010000338.1:0-152316 GCA_015844335.1 Chrysopogon serrulatus | reverse complement strand
ATAAGTTTGTGGCGGGTGGCATTGTGGTGCATAAGTGCTTGGAGGAACTTTTGCCAGCTCACAAAAACATAAAGGCAGAAAGTCCTGTTGAGAGTCTTATTGTTGATGTAAATCATTAGGAAAGTGCTTTGTTTGCGGTGAGGCCGGACACTTCGCCAAAAAGTGCAAGAACCGCAAGGGCATCAAGAAGAATCGGCAGGGCAGAAAATCGCCAACATGACTATTGGCGATCCTAGCGGATCCGGGTATGGTAATTCTTTACCTAGTGTATTTTCTGTATGTCAATCTAATGACCGGGTGGATAGATACAGGTGCCAATATTCATGTTTGTACTGATATCTCTATGTTTTCTTCCTACCAGTCACATGAGGTTCAACCGTCATGATGGGGGAACGGTTCGCATGCTTCGTTCTTGGTGTTGGTTCGGCCGATCCGAAGTTCACTTCGGGAAAGATCGTCTCGCGGCTCAAGAACGTGCAAAGATGCGCCCTCAATAAAGAAGAACCTCATTAGTGGATCCCTCTTGTGTCGAGATGGATTCAAGCCGGTATTTGAGTCGAATAAAGTAGTCATTTCGAGGTATGGCCAATTCATTGGCAAAGGCTATGACAATGGAGGCTTGTTCCGCTTTTCACTCTCCGATTTACGTAATAAAGTTGTGAACCATGTGTGTGATTCAAACAATTCGGTGGCTGATATATGGCATTCACGTTTGTGTCACATTAATTTTGGTTGTATGTCGCGTCTATCCGTTATGAATTTAATTCTGAATTTTTCTATAGTCAAAGGCTCTAAATGTCAAGCATATGTGCAAGCAAAGCAACCTCGTAAGCCACACAAGGCTATAGGCGGGAGGTGCACGACAAGATTAGAGCTCATTCATTCTCGATCTTTGTGAAATGAATGGTGTGTTGACAAAAAAGGAGGAAAAAGATACTTTATGACCTTAATTGATGATGCAACTAAATACTGCTATGTGTTCCTTCTAAAATCTAAAGATGAGGCGTTTGAATATTTTAAGACTTATAAGACCGAGGTAGAAAACCAATTAGAAAAAGAAAATCAAGCGTGTTAGGTCCGATCGTGGTGGAGAGTATTTTTCCAATGAGTTTGACCTTTTACTGTGTGGAGAATGGAATAATTCATGAACGGACACCTCCACATTCGCCCCAATCTAATGGGGTTGCCGAAAGAAAGAACCGGGACGTTAATGGACTTGGTGAATGCCATGTTAGGAACATCCCATGGCTAAAGATGGTGGGGGAGGCTATTTTAACAAAGATGTCATGTTCTAAATAGAGTTCCAACTAAAAATAGTGATATTACTCCGTATGAAGGATGGAAAGGTCGGAAACCATCACTCCATTATTTGCGTATTTGGGGCTGTTTGGCCATGGTTAGCATACCAATTAATAAGAAACGCAAGCTCGGACCGAAAACAGTTGATTGTATCTTCTTGGGATACGTGTACCATAGCACGGCGTATAAGTTCTTAGTGATTAAATCTGAAGCGCCAGATGTTATAGTTGGTTCACTCTTGGAGTCACGGGATGTTACTTTCTTTGAGAATATTTTCCCGATGAATGTTGCTTGTTCTTTACCGAGTTCGTCTAATGAAGTTATTCCTGAACCCACACCCTCTCTTGAACCAATCATAGATCCACTTGGTAATGAGGAGGATGATGACAGTGTTGTAGCTCCGAGAAGGAGTAAGAGACAAAGGATTGCAAAATCCTTTGGTGATGACTTCACTGTATCTCATAGATGATACTCCCACAACCATTGCAGAGGCATATGCATCACCGGATGCGGATTACTTTGGAAGGATGCAAATCGTAGTGAGATGGACTCCATCACTTTGCAAATGGAACATGGGAAGTAGTAGACAAACCCCCGTGGGTTGCGGGCCGATTGGTCAGAATGAGTATTTAAGAAGAAGCTTAGGCCCGACGGTACTATTGAAAAGTACAAGGCAAGGCTTGTTGCTAAAGGTTTTACACAAAAGGAAGACGAGGATTTCTTTGACACCTACTCACCAAGCCGATTAACTACAATCCGAGTGCTATTATCCTTGGTCGCTTCCTATGGTCTTCTTGTCCACCGGATGGACGTGAAGACGGCTTTCCTTAATGGAGAGCTAGAGGAAGAAATTTACATGAACCAGCCCGATGGATTTATAGCGAAGGACAAGAGGGCAAGGTGTGCAGTTACTCAAATCCTTGTATGGCCTAAAGCGTGCACCTAAGCAAAGGCATGAGAAGTTTGAAATCGGACTTTGACTTCTGCTGGGTTTGCAATAAATGAAGCCGACACTTGTGTGTACTACCGTTATGGTGGGGGCAAAGGAGTAATCCTGTGTTTGTATGTGGACGACATACTAATTTTTTGGGATAAGTATCGATGAGATTAATGACGTAAAGTCATTCTTATCCCAAAATTTTGACATGAAAGATTTGGGAGTAGCCGATGTGATTCTCAATATTAAAGTTAACAAGGGTGAGAATGGGATTACTCTTTTGCAATCTCATTATGTGGAAAAGGTTTTGAGCCGCTTTTGGCTATATGGATTGCAAACCTTCTCCAACACCCTATGATCCTAGCCTAATACTTCGAAAGAATAAGAGGCTAGGAAAGGATCATCCGAGATACTCCCATTATTGGCTCATTGATGTATCTAGCTAAGCGCAACCCGCCTCGATATCTCATTTGCTTGTAAGCAAGTTGAGTAGATTTTCCTCTAATCCGAGAACCGATCATTGGCGGGGTATTGATCGTGTAAATGCGCTATCTAAAAGGTACAATGAGTTATGGAATTCACTATTCGGGGTACCCGTGAGTACTTGAAGGATATAGTGATTCAAACTGGATTTCGTGTCGACGAGTTGAAGGCCACTAGTGGATACATATTCACTTTGGGTGGTGGCGCTATCTCTTGGAAATCTTGTAAGCGCACAATACTTACAAAATCTACAATGGAGGCAGAGCTCACTCGGCTGGATACGACCTCTAGTGAGGCCGAATGGTTAAGAGAAATGTTGATGGACTTACCTATGGCGGAAAAACCAATTCCTCGCTATTCTCATAAACCGTGATAATCAAACAAAGGATCACAAAGGTGAAGAATAGTCGATAATGGAAAGAAGTCCAGCAAACATATAAAAAGCGTAGACCAAGTCTGTCGAGAAAATTAAGGAGCTCGGAGTAATAGCCGTGGAATATATCCAAACAGCTAAAAAAACCCGGCGATCCCTTCACCAAGGGACTATCACGCACGGTGATTGACAATGCATCGAAGGAGATGGGATTGAGACCCATGTGAGTTAACCTCGGTAGTAACCCAACCTATGTGATCGGAGATCCCGTGAATTAGGACCCGAGAAGAACAAGCTGTTGGTTAACGGGAGAGTACAACCTTTTCCTTTAACCCACTCCGTTGGAGATGCAAGACTCTCATTTACGTAAGGTAGGTTGACTTTGTCTTAATGTGTTCTCGAGGCTTTATAGCGAGATACTTGCCCTCTGTAGTATCCATGTAAGAACACACCTATGTGAGCCCAACTGTTAGTCGCAGTTTATAAGAATTGGGTATTCTTTAATAAGCTCATGAAGTGAGTTAGGAGTATGACTTATACGCTCCACTCGCGGGGGGTTGGCGATGGCAGCCTAGTATCGGTCAAGACTTCAAGTGAAGCCTATTCGCACCAAATCGCCAATTCAAGGCCTAGTCCATTGTGCGCTTCGCGGATGGGCCTATCTTGATGTTCTAGGTGGATGTTCAACCTTAACCGGTCTCCACCGAATAGCCGGTATATTAACAAGATCTGTGGTACGGGGAGTATGACTCGCGTGCCCTTAGGGATGTGGTGGGGGGGATTGTTAGATGTTTTGGGCCATGGGCCAAACAATTCCATATAAATCCCAAAGGCCCACTCACACATGCATGTATATATGGAAAGGTGGGGGACTTTAGTCCCACCTTGCTACTTCAAGAGAAGTGATGCCAACTTAAATAGTTGAGCTATCTCACTCTTGTTGAAGCTATGGATGAGGAGAGGGAAAAGGAAGAACCACACGCTTCGCCGCCTCGCCTCGCCTCGCCTGGCTTTGGCCGGGCGGGGCCAATGGGCGCGCACGCACGCATCGGCGTGAATGGTCCGGCGATTTCGGGCCTCCGCTCTTGCGGGTGCGCGGCCTCCTTTTGTCACTTGATATTTTTGCATGCATGGAGAAAATTGCGCTGGCCTATTTGGTAAGCAATTATTCTCACGTTATGGTAAGTGTACAAACGGAAGGACAATTACCGTAACGCTGTGATTAAGCGGCTAATCGCTTTCCTTAGCTGCGACGCGTGTATAAATAAGGGACGAGACGCCGTCCTCCATACGTAGAATTCATCTCTTCCCGCTCCACGCTGCTGCGCTGCGCCGCTGTCCTCCCCATCCCGCCGCCGACGTGCCATCGGTGCCGGGAGAGCAGTTCCCGGCCTCGCCTCCCCTCGCGTCCCTCGCACGGGGTAGGGGGGCGTATCGTTTTTTGGGAAGCGCCCGCCGCGACTGCCGCTGGACGTCTTCTTCCCTCTACGCCGCCGCCGCCGATCCCGATCTCCGTCGACGGTCTGCTACGTCTTCGTCTTCGCCTTCGCCTCTGGCGCCCGATATCCCCACCGTAATGATGTCTTGTCTTTCTTTGTTGTTGTTTTTTTAGTTTCTCTTACGTCGTTTCGCACTAGATAGAGTAGCTATGCCTCAGATCTTAGTGCTGGTGTTAAATCATATTCATGTTGTTGGTCTTTTCTTTATTGTCGGAATTATTTTATGCATCGCTAAATTGCTTTTATTTTCAACAGTAGTACCCGCCGTACACCTCCTTGGCGTAGTCCGAGTCCCAGAGCGCTAGCAGCAGCGCGTACCGCTTCCTGCCGCGCCCCACCGCCGGCTTAGTCGTCGTCGTCGTCGTCGTCATTGCCATGTGAGCAAATTAACAGAAGCTAGCTATGCACAGCCGATCGGAGACGATCTCAGTCTCAGCTGACCAGCTAGCTAGCTAGTAGTTAAGAGCTTGTGAGCGTAGTGCACTAACACAGTAACACTGATCAGCTGTGTGAGTGTTCCGCAAACTTGCAGTGATCTGCAGAGCAATTTGGAAGCTCCTATTTATTAAGCTGCGTAGGCGTGTAGCTGTAGATGGATCAGTCGAGTCGCGCTCGCTTGTGGAACACATGCATGGCTTTTGAATATAAAACTAAGGAACGATACGCGTGCAAATTGCAGCGTTCTACAGTAACCAGGAACGACGTGGCGTTGTTGGGATATATAGTATAGAAATGGAATGCAGTTCACATCGACGACCGAATAAATTCTCTCCAACGGAAAAGGAAGGAGAGCTAGGTACACGAGCATATATATTAGACAAACTAATTGAAACCTAATTTTCCCTCTGCATATATAAGCCCTCGTACAGTAGAGGAGAAGAGACATAATATAATATTTAATATCTCTGCACAAGGTCTTGATGTCTCGTGTCGTGTGTCTTAGTTGACAGCATTGAACAGGACAAATAGTTTTTTTTACCGTTCTTGTATTTGTTCATTTTTTACAATATATGGAAAAAGTATTTCCAAACTAGATGTTTTTGTTTTCTACATTGTACTCCCTCCGTCCCAGGATATAAGGCACGCACATACTTTAAAATTTAAACTTTGTTATCTTTGACCCAATAATTAGTCTAATAATATAAATTTTTATAGTACAATAGTAATAGCATTAGATTTATCTTCAAAAATACTTTCTAATGATACTTTTATTGTTGTCATAAATTATATATAATATTATAAATTAACGGTCAAAGTATGATTTTGAAGACCGCACCGAGTCAAATCGCGCCTTATATCTTAGGACGGAGGGAGTAATATCTTGTTTCTGATCATTTTCATCCTTGTTTGAGATTGTGTCATTTGTCCTCTCTCGCTCGGCAGCATATATGTTCCCTCAATTTCATGACCAGAGAATGTAAGGTCACATGCACATATGGTTTGGCACACAAGTATATATTCTAAACATCTCCAACAACTCCTCAAATGAGGTTGCTATTCTTATTAATTTGGCAAAAAACACAAAAATCCCTCTCCAACAACTCCTCAACCCAACTTGCTATTTATCCCAAGTTGCTATTCACGGGCCTCGCGCGCGTATATCTCCATGCACGGAAAGGACTTGCTATCACGCCGACCGCCATTGTTTTTTTTTTCGAGACCGGGGATATAGCCCGTTTTTCATTAAGCAGAAGAGAGTGGTCAATAGGCCTACACATAATGGATACACAAGGATTCGCAGGTAATCCATGGATTACCAACGAAAAACCTCAACACAAACATAAAGCAAGAAACATGAGGGGGGGACCCTCCACCTAACAACCCCAGCAAGCTGAACCTAAAACAAAGATCTCTACACCCAAGTAGCCAGCAGTGAGCGGAGCCGTAAAGAACGACAGTGGCAAAGCATCCACCAGAACCACCTCGGCGGCAAAGCATCCGCCGGAACACCCTCAGGACCTCGAACTCCGACCACTCCTCCGAGTCACTAAGGGGCAAAGCCCTCATGACCACGGGCGAGGAGAACTTACCTGTAGAAGGACCCCGGCGGCAAAGCATCCGCCGGAAACGAAACATCCGCGACCTCGGCGGCAAAGCATCCGCCGGAAACGCGACCTTGGTGGCAAAGCATCCACCAGAAAACCCCCCAGCGGCAAAGCATCTGCCAGGAAACACCACGGTGGCAAAGCATCCACCGGAAAGGACCCCGACTACGGCTACAACACACACTAACTGGACAAACTAAGTGAAGAAAAACATGAAGCCCAATTAGGTGCAGCGAGACGACCAAACGAGGCGGCGACGACGATCCGCGCAACAGGATGCAGCCTGGCACGCGGCAGAGCTTCGCACTTCAGAGGCAACGCCCTCAGGAGGGGCTGCGACGCAGGGAGTGCCGCCGTTGCCTGTCCAAACGGGCAAGGTTTTCACCTAGAAGTTCCACGCCGGGCAGAGAGGGGGGCGCAACGACGTATGCCTCCAAGGAGGGGAACGACGCCATTAGCGTCGTCATCGTCGGCCAAAGGCACGGCTTTCGCCAAGCGCCACCCTTCCAAGCGCAGAGAGCCTGCCCGCCCCACGCCAGCTTCCCTAAGAAGCGGAATGCGAACGGGCAAGGCAACGCCATCCACGCCACCATGGCGTCGATGGCGCACCACCAACATGGCTGCCCACACCACCGCGGTGCGGGCAAAGACACGTTGAGGCCATCTGCAGCGGCGCTAGCCCCCACATGGCCGCCGGGACGGCCGGGCCGGCGCAGCAGGGGGGGGAAGGCCAGATCGAAGCGAGCCTAGATCCGGCCCGGCCCCCCGTGGCAAAGCACGGCCGAAGCCCGGGGGCTGCCGTCTGGGCCCACCCGGCCGAGCCGGCCGGCCACCCCGCCACCACCGGCCCTGGGGAGGAGCACGCCGAGCACCACCCGGCTGGGGGCACGGATCCACTCCCTGGGGAGCAGATCCGGCGGCCACCGCCCGGAGGCTCGAGGCGACTCCCCGCCGGAGACGAAGCCCGACTCACCGCGCGGACCGAGGATGCCAGCAGCACACAGAACGACGGGCTAGGAAGGGGTGAGGTCGCCCGACGCCATCCGGCGCGGCCGGCCGGATTCGGCCCGGCCACGCCGGACGCCGACGAGGAGAGGTGGAGGGAGGAGGAGAGTGGGGAGGGGGTGGACCGAGGCGCGGACGGGCTACTTCAAAGGAGCCGCCGGCGGCGCCCCGCCGCCGCCACCGGAGGATCTGCGACGAGCGGCCGGAGAGGGCCGGCAGAGGGGGTCCCTAGGCGGCAGCGCCGTCGCCCCGAAGTCGCCCGTTGGGAGGGCGCTCGGGGTCCTCTCGCGCCGACCGCCATTGTGATGAGAGAAATTAGCGGGGCTCTTCGTTCGTTTAGCGGGATTCTTCGTTCGCTTAGGCGGCCTCTTCGTTCGTTAGTGGGCTTTTTCATTTTGGCAAGTGAGTTTTAAAGTGTTGTTGGAGAGAAATCTTTTTTTTTTTCACTTGCTAAACCAATTAGCAACTTGCTAAAATTTAAAATTTGGTAAGTCAGTTTTAAGGGGTTATTGGAGATGCTCATTTTTTAAACGAATCAAGCATGAGCCTGCAAAAGTAAGAAGCCTAGACTAGACTGTATAACAAATCAACAATAAGTACGAAGGTCCAAGAGCAACAACAATGCAATTGAAGTAATAACCAAAACAAAAACTAACACAAAAATTGCTTGGAATGCAACCTTAGCTTTAACAAACGTCGAGAAAAGCGGTCATGTGCGCATTCATCCACCATTGACATGTCCCTAGCTCCCCTGCATTAGCCAAGCGATTGACACAAAGCATCCGTTTGACAGAGTTGTCAAGCCTAATTAAGAAACCCAAAGTCACTATTTGCGGTGTTGTACCATACCAAGCTAGTTTATGTCATGCCATATATTTGTTGTGCCATCAAATCACTATTAAAATGGTGGACTTCTCCTAGTGTCTTTCAGTAATAAAAAACACTATCATGAACCATAGCACATGCAAATATTCTCACTAGGAGGCATTTACTAGAAAAGTTAATACTAAATTTTAAATATCAAAACACCAGGAATTAAGCTCACCTTACTCAGAGAAGTTACAATTTCTGATTGTGAATATACTGAATATACTTACATGGGTTGAGAAAACACGAGACCATTCAATGCTCCCGGTGATCGTCGAGGCTGCAGCGACTCGAGCGTGGTAAAGGGTAAAGTTGAGAGGGACATAGAGATATGAGTGGTGTCATAGAGATATGAGTGTGTGTCTATATATATATATATATATATATATATATATATATATATATATATATATATATATATATATATATATATATATATATATATATATATATATATATATATATATATATATATATATATATATATATATAAGACATGAATGACGAAAAGGAACAAACTAGAAGAAATCATGATAGGGAGGCAATTTGTCAGTGTCTCAATGGCGATGGTGTACCGCGTTGATTACTTTCGTCCGTGACTAGGGTCACAATCAGTTGCCAAATCACATGATGGATAAGTTGCCGAAATAAATACTAACAAACAGATCAGTGAAACCTTTCGGGGCCTTGGCCTTACGACCCTTGTCATTTGTCAACAGTGAGAAGACAAAAAGGTATGGGCACTCCTACTACTCCATACTCATATTAGTTGACGTTTTTGGACAGGTTTGGGTCAAACATTGGGAACATAAATTAGCAATAACTTTTAAAATATTTAGTTTAAAAGGTGAAACTTATATGTATAGATTCGTCTTGAAGCCTACTTTTATAAAAGTAATTTTATTTTTAATTTTTCTTATATATTTTAATAAAAACTGATGGATAAAGTTAGATCTTGGAGACCGTGTCCTTGTCCAAAACGTCAACTAATATGAATATGGAGGGAGTATTAATTACTACTTCTAGTTAGTAGGACACCTTCAATAATGAATCAAGCATCATGGTTACCCAATTGATCATACACGTGGTCATTTTTGGTAAATTAATTTCAACAGCAAGTAGCTAGTACTCTGTTAGCAGTTAGTATTATGTTGTTCTTAATTTGGTAGAATTATCATGAGACCTATACTTTATAGAACAATACTATCGTAATGTTTGGTTCCTTGCATAGTCAAACGTAAATGGAAGTAGTTTAAATTTGTCTCGCGCCGATAACGAAGGTAGCGTGTTATTTCATTTTCTTTTCCGGTACCTTAGCTGCAATCAAATTGCACGTATATGTATATCCACGGGCCACTATTAGATAAAAAAAAAAAATACAAGATTTATGCGCTTTAAGTTATTGGCCAGTGGCAGAAAAAGGCTTATCCGGAAACATTGAGCATATCTCTTGGAATGGTCATAATTTGTACATGAAAGTTGGATTATAAAAAATTAATACCGCATGCAGAAACCGTTTCACAGCTTTTTAACTGGGTACCGATCGAGACAGTACCTGTGCATTGCTATGTATCCTTTCAAGCACGAGGTAAACGGGGTTTCACGTTTCTACCTGGCCGCACACGGCAGTGCTGCGAAGTTACTTTTCCCTTCACCGAAATGCATGCGTGTTGCTATGGTAGGCTACACGTACATATCACATCGCGCATGCATGGGCCCGGGCCGATCGGCCAGCAGCTGGCTCAAAGGCGACACGAAATAATCTTGTTAGGAATAACTTAATCGGCAACTCACGTGCCTTGTTTGTTTTATTTTAATGTATTTGTCAATTGCCACGTCAAACGATGTTGACACCCGGGAAAGCCGGGGTTTGGGGAAAACCACAACTATAAATTAAATTTTGGATGTTTGGGGGAAAGCATTCTTCAACCCAACAATCTGACTAAAATTAGTAATCAAATTCTTTTGTTTAGCCATAAAATAGAGAACTCCTAAAAGAATAGACCCACAACAGCCTTGCTATTTTAATTTTACAAAGTAGATAGAAAACATCTGTGGTCAGATATATATGTTCACAAAATTAAAGGTTAACCAGATTCTTATTTTGTAAAGTTAGATAAACACATTGATTGGAGCTTACTTTTTGCTATACAAATTTTAAAATAAGCTCCACAACAAGAATAACCAAGCTATAGGAGTTTCTCTAATAACTCGGCTATTCTTGTCTTTGAGGATATTTAAGAATTTGTATAGCAAAAAGTAATCTCCAACAAACGCGCTTTAAGTTATCCCTTGATTTTAGATAGCCATATAAAACCAACCACAGGAGCTAGCTATCTAAAGATGAGAAATAGCAATGTTGTTGCTGACCTCTTCTTTTTTTTAAGAACTTTTGTACTTCTAATAAAGTAATAATGGCCAGCAAGTTCTCATTCTTAAATTTTGGACATTAAAACAATCACATAACAAAATTAAAATAAGAGTGTCAAGATGTTATTGGATATCCTGTTCTAAACATTAGATAATTCAGTGGATAATCTATATCCATCGAATTTTGATGATATTCATATACACACACATTAGTCGGATTTACATATCTGTATCTATGTAGATATTGGAAACCATTTTGTATCCTCAAAAAATTAAATTTGGTTTGGACCGGAGATCGGTGCCACTTTGTCTACACAAGTATCTCCTCTGCCAATTTTCAGAGAAGATGAGGCGCGGCTGGATCCGTGCCCACATGGCCCATGGGCTTTCGACTCTGCTGCGATTCCAAGGTCCACAGCCTAGTGAGTTCGTAGGCCTGAAATATCGGATACTCTGCAGCCCGGCACACACGTGGGCATCTGCCTCTCTCGTTTCGTTTCGGTCCCTATTCGTTCGCCCCCAAACTCGGGAGGAGCCTTCCGCGCGACGCTCCACGGCTCCCCACCACCGCTAAAACCCTAGACGGCCAGCCCGCCCGCGGAAACGGAAGCGGGGGCGGAGCGGAGCGGAGGCGAGCCTCTCCTGCCTCGGATTCCCCCGCCACCGCCCGCCGCCATGAAGCTGACGGTGAAGACCCTCAGGGGCACGCACTTCGAGATCCGGGTGCAGCCCAACGACACGGTGAGATGTCCCGATCCCCATTTCGTTTTGAAATCTTGTCGCGCTTCGTATCGGGGACGCGCCGTGGGTGTGAGGCGCTCGTGGCCCCTCGGATGAACGATTCGCGGCGAGCTGTATGGCGTCGTGGGGGTTTTGGTACCGTGCTGGGCATTGTTGTGGGCGACAGGGCGAGGCGGGTGGTTTCTGCGGCATTATGACGGGGAGGATTTAGGGAAGATCCCAGCGTTTTGGTGGAGATGTGGATTTCCTGTCTCTGTGTGCTTCGCTAGGAGCTGTCGAGGAAATGCAGTAGGAAATGCGACTTGTGTGATGACGAAGGTATAGGTTTGGCCTGAAGACTGGAGAATGAGGTCCGCAGGTGTATTTTGGTTTAAATATTAGGATTTGATTTGAGACTTGGTGTCCTGACATTTCCGGGTGTAACCGTGTGAGTGCGGCCCATGAGATGGTTAGGTTGTGATTAGATGGTCGTAGCACGTGAAAATCCATTTATGGTACTGGTCTCTGATGTACATTTTGGCAAGTGCCAGGTCTGAGGTGCTATTTGGTCTAGGTACTGGAGTGGGAACAGTAATGGAACTCGCTGGCAGCGCTATCGGTTGCAGAGTACTCATTACCGTGTTTTTTTTTTTTTTTTTTTTTTTTGGTTGGCTCGTGAAGGAGGCAATAAGGAGAACGACTAGATGTGGGATCAGATGACACCAGATAAGGAGCTGTAATTAGGTTCTTGTCTGTAACCGACAGCACTGTGAATGATTGCAGTCTGGCCCAACCAAACAATAACTAACGGCACCTAAAACTGTTGTGAACTGATGCCGCAACGGTCAGCCCAAACAGTCTTAATGTAATCTATGTATTAATATACTGGATTTATTGCTGGCGAATGGTTTTGGCACTGCTGTAGAAGTAGTAGGTTGCAGGGCTATGATAACCTTGGATTCACTACAATGGAGTAAAATGAAATCGGGCTCAAAGTTTCACAAGGCAGATTTACATGAGAAGAGATCAAAATTTGGGGCAGGAAGGGAAGAAATGGGGCGTTGAGAAGGAAGAGCATGTAGATTTCTATTTCTCATGCACCCTTTTGTTGGTAGATACTGGCTCAAAGTAACCTGTACCTAGGTCATTTGAAGGCCATGTTCCTGCTGACTGACACACACGTTGCCTGTTGTAGGCAGCATCCAGCTCCATTTACACGTCCTGTACTCAGTCCTGGTTGTCATACTGGCATGTTCTTGGTGCTTGAACCTATTTGATTATCATGCTGGTATTTTCTTGCCTCTTGTGCCCATTTGCCTGCCTTCTTGGAATACCTTGTGGTGCTTTATTCTTTTCCATATTATTTGCTTTCCTCCGCCATCAGCGATGTAGGCGCAACAATGGTTTGGATACATAATGTTTGCCAGCTTACTGTTTTGTGACCATAGTTGAATGGGTTTTATTGGCATTCAATATTTTGTCAAGGTTCTACTAACAGTTCCTTATTTACCAGATTATGGCTGTGAAGAAGAACATCGAAGAGATACAAGGAAAGGACAGCTATCCATGGGGCCAACAACTGCTGATTTTCAATGGAAAGGTCTTGAAAGATGAAAGTACATTAGATGAGAATAAAGTTAACGAAGATGGGTTTCTAGTTGTCATGCTTAGTAAGGTTGGCTTCTAATACATCTCTGTGCTACGTATTATAGGAATGTTTTCAGATAGCTATGATGTTTTACTAAAGTATTTGCCATAATTTTAGTCTGGTAATGGTAACAGCTTGATTTTAGTGGAAAACTTGTTACAAAATCTACAGATATAATACAAATAGGATGAATTGTAACATGTGAAGAAAAGTTAAATTTAGGTACAAAATATAATATAGTTGTTTGCCAATGGCGAATCTGTCTGAAACATTATTTGACTTGCAGTGGTGCTCTGCTCTTATTGCTGATCATCTGGCATAGTGTACTACTATTCTTCCAACCTGTAGTAGCTATAACACAAAGTACTACTTTTGTATCACAGCTAAAAAGTACTCACTACATTCCAAATTATAATATGTTTTGGCTTTGACTATGTACCTAGACATATTGTATATCTAAGTGCATAGCAAAAGTTACGTATGTAGAAAAGCCAGAACGTCTTATAATTTGGAATGAAGTATATGATATGACAATACACATTCTGGTACTGTGTGTTCCTCGAATGATATGTTGTAGGATGGTATATCTTTTAGCACCATCCCTCAGCATGTGTTATCCTTTATCCAACATTTTTCCTGTAGGTATGGTTGCTCTATTTCATATAAATTCATAACTATCTACTTGACTTTCTGCAGGGTAAAACATCTGGTTCAAGTGGAACTTCATCTTCCCAGGTAAAGTTATTCCCTTTGTGGGTAGAAAAAAAAAACTGGCAGCTTATGTACTAACTGCGTGAACCATTACTAGCCCTCAAACACTCCTGCAACAAGGCAGGCACCTCCTCTAGATGCCCCACAACAAGCTCCTCAAGCCCCGTGAGATCTTGCTATAGCTTTTCTTTCTTTCTCTCTAGCCTCTTCATTTGTTTACATTCTTTTTGTGAACTCATGGGATGCATCTTTTTGCAGGGTGGCACCAACTACAACTTCTCAGCCCGAAGGACTTCCTGCACAGTATATTTCTAGCCTGCCATCACACATCTGTGCTATTAGGCGTTTTTGACAACTAAAATTCCCATTACTGTTTCCTTGGAAATCCTCCAACCTGGAAAAACTATATCAACCTTTGTTGAGAGTGTGAAGTTATTTGAAACATAAATCATGCAACCTTGCAGAAGTGACCATAGCTTGCAGGAATAGAACCTCCAATTTCTTTGGGTAAATTTAATATGGCCCAATAGGTAGAATACTATGAGTTAGCCGAATTATAATTACACATAACAAGTAGATGCAAGTTAGCCCCCCACACCCCCAAAAACACACACAAATTTGGGAGCACAGTGACTATGTCAAGATAGATTTGAAGTGTTCTTATGAATCTGAAAAGTCCCATTTCCTTCACTTTTTTTGTTACATTTAGTAGTTCTGCTAGCAATAACTGAATCTTTTTTCTTTTTGTTAGGGCTCCTCCTAACACATATGACAATGCAGCATCAAATCTTCTATCAGGAAGCAATGTTGACACAATGGTTAACCAGCTAATGGACATGGGTGCGGGGAGTTGGGACAAAGATAAAGTCCAAAGGGCTCTCCGTGCCGCTTACAACAACCCAGAACGTGCTGTTGAATACCTCTACTCTGTACGTATTTTTCTTGTTGTGCCATTCTTTTGCATTTTTTAAATTAATCATGGAATCCAATTTTTTTTGGTGCTAATAGATTATTTTTGTCAAACATTAGGGTATTCCAGTAACAGCTGAAGTTGCTGTTCCAATTGGTGGTCAAGGAGCAAACACAACTGATCAAGCTCCTACTGGGGAAGCTGGTCTCTCTGGGATTCCAAATACTGCTCCACTAAATCTTTTCCCACAGGTGTACTTTATGTGGTTCATTCATTATCACTGCATGTTGAAACATGTATTGACCATTCAACAATTCAGCAGGGGGGTTCCAATGCTGGAGTTGGTGCTGGTGGTGGACCACTTGATTTTCTTAGAAACAATCAACAGGTTCTCATTTGATTTTTGTTGTTTAAGATTTTTGGGTTAATTCTCTATTATTCCTCCTACATACAAAAATTTAATATTAGAAAATAACATCCCCATAGTAGTAAGCTGTAACAGCATCGTCGAGCGCACTTGTTTTCTCACTAATCTTATGGTAACATATTGTGCAAGGATGGACCTTATCCCATTGTGGCGTGAACATGAGCTTTGTATAAAACTTTAATGGACCTTTTTTTTTTTGGAATGAAACCCCAAATATATGTCCATGTAACCTTCTCCCAAATACACCATATAAAAATCAGAAAATAACTTCAATACAACTTTTTGCATCATTCTTCCATATGTACCCCCTACTTAAATGCACACTAATCAATGCAATGCACACCATTGATTGATGTGCAACATGGTCATTGTACCCCCTTACCTTAATTTTAGCCCCAAGTCCAAAAGGACTTAGTTTGGGATTGGCGGGGTGGGACTACTTCTGTTTATTAAGTAAAGAACCTCACTGTTCTAATTATGAATTAATATCATATCCATTATTTTGCAGTTTCAAGCAGTTCGGGAAATGGTCCATACAAATCCACAAATTTTGCAGGTTTTGTATTCTTTGTTTTGGCTTACATTCTATGGCTTCTTATGTAGCACCTGCCTAACTTTTTACTGGTATCATGTTACAGCCTATGCTCGTTGAGTTGAGCAAGCAGAATCCTCAAATTCTAAGGTTGATTGAGGAGAATCATGATGAGTTTCTTCAGTTGCTAAATGAGCCCTTTGAAGGTGGAGAGGGGTAAGCATTCTCTTATTTGATTACTGTAACTATTTTCCCCTCTGGTTGGGTTCTGTCTGCTTCATCACCACTAGTCAATTGTCATAGATTTCTGGTATTTTGTGAGTTGTTGTTTACTAATTTTATAAATAGGTAATGTTATCTCATTTTTTTCTTCCTGTTTCCTCGAAATCTCTAGGGATTTCTTAGACCAACCTGAGGAGGATGAAATGCCTCATGCTATTAGTGTTACACCAGAGGAGCAGGAGGCCATTGGACGGGTAAGCACGGCATTGTTGAACTTTGCTATCCTCCCACTTCATAGATATTTGAGATCATAAAATCATCTTTTGATTTGTTTTCATACATTCAGCTTGAATCCATGGGGTTTGACAGAGCACGTGTTATTGAAGCATTCTTTGCCTGCGATAGGAATGAGGAGCTAGCAGCAAACTATCTTCTTGAGCATGCTGGTGAGGAAGATTAAGCGGGAATAGATTTTCACGGTGAGAACTCTGCCATCCCCTTGGTTGGTTATGCTTCTATAAACATTTATGGCAAGTGGCTCACGTCTGGGGTGATTCCTTTCTTCCTTTTGAACCTTGACAGCCTTTGTCAACATCTGACCCACATTGATCAAAGATTGGAAGTTCCGAGTGACTACTCAGAGTTGATATGGAGCTGACAGTCATTTGAATTGATTTCTTTGTGCAAGACCTATATTACATGTTGCCTTTTACATTTAAATATATGTAGCTGAACACACTTTAAGTAGAATGCTACAGTTATCTTCCCATCGATGCCTTTCGTCAGCTTCTAGCGGTAAACATCATTTCTGCTCCTGTATGCATAGGATGCAAGTACAACACAAAGTATGGCTTGGGGGAAGCACAAGGAGTTGCTGCCACAAAGAGGATGATGAATTGACAATGTATTTGCAACACGCTGCCCGCATGTGTGGATGATGAGTGCAGATAGGTTCAGTGTGCCAAGACTGGCAAGTGTGTAAACGCTTCCATCGTAGTTCTGATTGTGTTAGACTAACTAGACGTATTTGCTATTTTTATGATTAATCTTTGACAAACGACACTTCAGTTGCTAAAGGATATCGCATATTATTCAATCGCCTTCTCAAGGTGAGAAGCTTGGAAGTACAGGAACACAATCGATTAGATTACATAAGCTACAAAAGGTCAAAAACAAACACTTCTTCCTCGCATGGCATCCCATTTCACAGGGTGCAGCACAGCTTTGCGTCGATCGATGCCAGGCACATGCAGAACGCTTGGTAGCCGGTCAGTGGGTATCTGCAGAACACATTTTTTCTGAGATGAAAACTGATCTTTCAATTGAGGCCTTGTTTAGGGCCTTGTACCTTTTTACAAATTTATTTGGCAAATTTTTTCACTCTCTCTCCATCACATTTACAATTTGTAATTAGTTATTTTTTTTTTACTAGCATTTAATGCTCCATATATATGGGTAGGAATTGATGTGATGGATTAAAAATAAATAAAAAATAACAAGGCTAATTCCCAAATTCCAAATTTTTTCTCTCTCCCATCACATCAATTTGTAGCCGCATGTATGGAGCATTAAATATAAATGAACTAATTTTGAAATCCGAGTTTGTTGACGACGATTGGACAATATTTACTAAATACAAACGAAATGCTACAGAACTTTTCACTCTCTCTCCATCACATTAATTTGTAGCCACATGTATGGAGCATTAAATATAAATAAAAAAATAACTAATTGCACAATTTTGTTGTAAATCACAAGACGAATCTTTTGAGCCTAGTTGGGCCACGATTGGACAATATTTACCAAATACAAACGAAATGCTACAGGACTTTTTCAATCTCTCTCCATCCCCAATCTAAACAAGGCCTGAATCGCAAGCACTGGAGTAATTTTGGGTGAGTGTTACCTGAAGTCCATTATGTACTTGGATTTCCCAACCCTACCAAGCTGCAACACTGTCTGTCTCCCGTTTTCCTGCCAAGCAAAGGTATTACATGTATCTTATGAATGCTATGATTTCTGATCCGTGTAAAGCCAGACCAAATGAAATGTTACCTGCAAAGTCATCTGAAAATTCTTGACCGATGTTTGCACCTTGTACCCCATCCTTCCTGCCCTCTCTCTGAAGTCCAGTTCGTAGCGCTTTGTCATCTGTTGTGAAGAGGCAGACAGAACGATGGAACCACAATAACACAAATTAACAATCAGTTTGCAGACGGAATGATGCGCATCAAACAAGCTGTCATGAACTCCTTACATGGTTGTAGAACGGGGCTCTTGAGCACAGCTGGTCAGCTCTGCTCTTCTTCTCCTGCCAATCCTTTGGGAGCCCACTGACATGCTGAATCTGCAAGCTTCCAGAGTCACTAAGAACCATCTGGCTGATTCCAAATTAGCTTGCTGAATGCTGAAAATTTTTCATCTCAACTTACCTGAGCAGAATTGTTTGACTTGAGCTGCATGGACTGGTTCTTGGGAATCCATGCCCTGATGCTTCTGAAACTCCCGGTGAGCGTGGTGATGGTGGGGGCAAACCTGCAAGAACCAAAAACGCTGGTTCAAGAAGCATTCCGGAAGGGAGCATCTGATTCCTGGTGGATTTTGAGGTCGGTCGGATCTTACGCGACAACGCCAAGAAGCCTCTTGGACTGGTTCTTCAGCTCGTCCACTCGGCTCCCCTGCCATCCAGCCACGAAAATTTGCTCATCAGGTGCTGAACGCAATCTGTAAGAAGCTTGATTCGAGGTCTGGACCTACCTGGCCCCAGATTTGGTACTTGGATCCGACCAGGTTGGCGCCCACCGTGCCGAGGAAGTTGTTGTCGGCGGTGCAGAAGATGCCGTCCTGGTTCTGCGCCACGATGAACTCGGACCTGCCCCTCCTCCTCCGGTGCCGCGCCACCGCCAGCTTGCGGTCCTGCCGCCCCTGCCCCTCCTGCGCCATTCCACGAACACAAATAAACCTCGGATTGATTGCTCTGTATCGCCTTGCAGATTTCAGACGATGCAGCTGGGAGACAGGGAGAGGCAACTCACATTGGTGTAGAGGGAGTAGAGCGCGACGCCTCGGGCGCCGGTGGCCGCCTCCCTGACGATGACGCACGTGCACCGGCCGACGTCCTGCGGCAGAGGCCGGCACAGCAGAGCCCTGCAGGAGACCATGGGGAAGAAGGAGCATTGTTACTAGCTGCTGCGTAGTCCCATGGCGGCGGAGGGAACGAAGGGCCGTGCTGCGCGACGCGGCGTACCTGTTGGGGAGGGTGGCCCAGGAGGAGGCCGGCGCGGACTCGCTGTCGGAGAGGTCCCACGCCTCGTAGTTGGAGGACGGCGGCGGGAGCAGCTCCCTACCCCTAGGCCCGACAACGAACGCGGGCGGCGCCTGCGCAGCAGCCTCGGCCGCCTCGTCCTTCATCCGGAGCTGCAGCGACGACGGCTTCAGCGGCGGCGGAGGTGGCGCTACCGCCGGCGCCGTCTCCGCAGGCTTCGACAGCTCGGCTGTCGTCGTCTTTGCCGCCGCCGCCGTCTCTGCAGGCTTCGATAGCTCGGCGGTCGTCGTCGTCGCCGCCGCCGCCTTCCCCTTGTCCTCCTTCCCGTGACCGAGGCTCTTAGGCCGCTGGTTCTCCTTCTCAGCGGACGCCACCAGCGCGCGCCTGGCGCTCGACACGGCCGGAGCCGGAGACGCGGCGGCGTTGTTGCTCCGCGGACGCAGCGGCTCCCTCCTGACCCTGGTCGCCTTGGGGTTGGGCGTGGTGGTGGCGGAGGCGGAGGCGGACGCCATCCCCGGGCGGGCGGCGGGCGTGGCCTGACGAGGCTGCAGCAGCGCAGTGCAGTGCGGGCTCTGTTGGCGAGCCGGAACGCGGTGGCGCAGCGCGGCGGACAGCTCGGTGGACGGACTGTGACTAGTGGACTGGTGGGCGATTTGTTGTTTATTGGTGGGTGATTTGGAGGGAGGATTTAAATTTGAAACCGGTGAGAGCGACTGCGACGGCTTTGCTGCTGCTTTGCTTGGGCTGCTGGCAACGGGTCGCTCCCTCGGGAATCGCGCGTCTCCGGCCATCTTTTGGTTTGGACCTTTTTTTACCTTGCGCCACGGATTTTTTTTTTTTTTTGTCTTGCTAGTTGCTAGTATGTGCTACTACTCCTGCTGGAACTGCTAGTACTACGTGATTTGAAATTGAACGGATGAGCGTGGAAAAGGAGGCCTGGATTTTATTCTTTATTTTTTGAAAACAGATTATTCTTTATTTTTTGAAAACAGAGAATTGGAAAAACACGTTGCAGAAATTCGGGAAATTCCAAATGGTAGGCATCCAACGCGAATTAATTTCGCCTGCTCGCTCTGCCATCTCCCAGGTGCCGTGAATAAAAGCAAGCGGTAAATGAATGAAGTGAGGTGTACGATACGAGGTGAAGCAGGAGGAGTACAGGCACTAGAGGCGGGGCCGTGACGCTGACGCATCCGTATTTGACAACGTTGACCAGGCACGCGTATCAGCTGGCGTGCCATGTCAGTTGTCAGATTGCCCTTTTCTTTAATGGGCTGCAAGTACGAGCAAGACGGCTTTGGAACCAGGTTGGACGAAAAGCAAAGCCCGTGTTTAAATGCTCGCCATCTACTGCAGGCTTCTTGCACTTGTTGCACGTTGCACCTTGTTTTTTTTTTTTTCTGATTTCTCTTTTTTTTTTTTTGAAAAATGAGAGAGGATGCTGTGCTACTTGGGCCCAGTAAAGAGTACTAGTACACAGCTGTTGTTGTACTTGGGCCAACTGAAGTTGCCTGGGCTTTCATAAACTCCCGTTCTTATGCAACACGAATCTATGATGGGCTGTATTAGTATTACGCACAGAGTAGACGGGTCCATACCTCTAAAAAAAAAAAAGAGTAGACGGGTCCATACATACATTCCACCCAAGTTGCTGCTTTCAAATTTCAAATTCAGCAGAAAATTATTTTGCTTACGATGCCTGATGGAGACATCCGAGAGTTGTCGTGCCGCCAAGTAAGCGGTGGAGTGAAAACGTCTCCTGCTGTCCCTTGCACGATGATGGCACAAGCACAAGGAACCGTGCATCCGTGCACCCACGTGGCACTCTTACCACATCTTAGGTTTCGTCTCTTCGTCGCGTCCAGACATCATGGACACGGTCTTTTAATTTGGCTCGGCAGTTCAGTTTGGTGACAGGTCGTACTCCAGTTTCTTCTCTCATTTGTTTCCCTGGATGTCATTGTCCGGTTGATCGACTCAAGTACATCCCAAACTCGTCCTCGATCAAGTGGTTGCCACCTGTGATGCGTCACATTCGCCCTTGTGCTAGTATTTGCCATCTTCCATTCTTCACACTAATTAACATGCCCCATAAATCATACCCAACAGATGGCACAAATTCAATGTCATACATATAGCATGATCGTTATATACCACACATGGCTAAGAACATGTTTCTTATTTGAACACACATATAACACCAAGACAACACTTCATCCATGTGACTTTTTGGACTAGAGTAAATACCTACAACAACAACAAAATATGTACCATAACTTCATAACTTCTATGGAATCAATAGGCTCGAGTAGTGACATATTTCTGTTACTCAACTACCATTCGTTTGATAAAAACGAATAACTTTGCTATAGGGGAATAGAGTTGGCACTAACTATTCAAAGGAATTGTCTAGTTAGGGAGTGATCAGCATGCGGAGTTCGGCGAGGGGTTGTGAGCTATCGATTAATCCAAAAACCTCTCGCATTTTTGTAAAAACGTTGTAAAAAATCCTTTCTTAAATGCAATGATGCGCAAGTCTTTTGCGTATTCGAGAAAAAAAACTATTCAAAGGAAAGGACGATGTGACTTCACGTATGTTTGCAATAGAGCGTCACGATAAGTGTGGTGTACGCATCGTAAACGCCAAGAGCGTGGGTTTTCTAGCCCACGCAACAGGTCGTGTCTTCCGTGACTTGAAGTGACAAAAAGTCCAACCAAGATGTTTCGCTTTACAATCAACCATAACTCCCTGATGGCGTGATGGCGTGGTCTATGTCGGATTGATGTGCCGCGGCTTACGGTTTCATGTCTCCCACATAATGCAATCGAGTTTGTATAAAACAATACACCAAACCAAACAAAAAAACACTTGCATTATAAAAAATCGAAAGGAAAATCCTTACAACACTTACCTGTTACCCGGACGAATTATGATCTATGCATGCCAAAATTACTTAAAACAATGAAAATAGCAAAGACGCAAAACCTAGTCCCAGCGATCCAACGGCTGAGATCCAAACACTGCAACCGGTGTGCCCCAACAGCGCTTACCCCTGTTGTCTCTGTATCTTATACACCTTTTTATAAGGGAAAGTGTCGAGAGAGACGCAGCGAAAAGCGTGTGCGACAGAGGAAATCCATGTGCCCGGCGCCCGCGCGCCACCCACGACCACGGCCAGGGCCAGCAGCAATAACCCCCGCGTCCTCCTCCTCCCCCCGTCTCCTCCTCCTCCCCTCGCCGCGAGCTCCGGCTTCCCCGCGCGCGAGAACGCCGGACGCAGCAGCGCGCGTACCCCCACCCAACCATCGCCACGCATGGGAGCCGCGACGACCACCGCCCCGACGAAGCGGAGCCGCGGCTGCCCCAGCAAGAGGCAGGAGGCCAGCATGGCGCGTGCGGGCTCGGAGGCGCGGCGGCGGCCGCGGCTGGTCGGGGTACGAGGAGCTGCCGGAGTACCTCAAGGACAACGAGTACATCCGCGGCCACTACCGCGCCGAGTGGCCCATCCGCGACGCGCTCCTCAGCGCCTTCGCCTGGCACAACGAGACGCTCAACGTCTGGACGTGCGTGCCCTCGCTCCCCCTTCTCCGTCTCCGTCTTCCTCCCTCCCCTCGATCGATTCGATTCCTCCTGCCTGTCCGTCTGAATGGTGCCTGATTGATTCGATCCTTCTCGTGTGTCTTCTCCCCGCAGGCATCTGGGAGGCTTCCTGTTTTTCCTGGCGCTCGCGGTCGCCGGAGGATGGACGGAGGCCGCCGACGAGACCGCTCCGGGGATCATGAGGTACATGCACTGTGCATCAACATGCCGTTTCTGCACACTTCTGCCATTCTCTGGTTTTTTTTTTAATCAATGCCATGCTCTGGTTTGATCCTCAGAAAAGTTTTATTTTTTTTTCCCCTTTCACTCCTCCGCTCCTGCGTGATTACCGGCCGGGTCTATCATGTGAGGAATTTGCAGAGGCGCCCCCCTTGAGTTTCTTGTATTTGCATTCACCGTGTCTTACGCAAAAGGCCTTTGCTCTCCACAAATTTGTTCACGCGCATAGCTGTCAAGCGACGTTGCTGATGCATTTTTGGTGGCGTCACTAGAGCTATAATGGTGAGCCGCATACAAACATATTATTAAGACATTTGAACTGCGGTAGGTGCGACATTGATCATTACCAACGTGAAATGGTTTGTTAAAATTCAGTGTAGTCCATATACTCAACCATTGAAATGTTGTATCTTTGGAATGGTCTTACAGGAACCTCTGAATTAGTTGCATTGATAGTCATATCTCACATTAGGTAGAGTCGAGACAACTCTATTCATGTTTAGTTACTACTATATCTTCACCCACGCTCTAGGTATCCTTTTAATGTCGCTGGAGAGACATTGGCCCATGTATGGTCAAACAAATGCTATGGAATGATTGCTACACACTTAACCTGTGAGGCTATGGATTTATTCATTCTTCAAGTTTATAATGACATAATCAGGACCTTTTCGCTTTGTTTGCATTATTGTCGTAGTTTATGGAAAAGAAGGATTGCATGTCACTAGAGGAACTCAAGACATAAGGGTGCACATACAGTGCCAGGAAACACATAAGAAGTTATGCTCATACATATGGCACAACGACATTACATCACATAACTCACAAGTGTGACACCAAGCTAGATTTTACAGTAGAAACTCTCTAGGTTAATGATTTGTGAGTCATCAACTATGTGATAAGAGATTACCCTAAGGATTGTGTAACCCATAGTTGAGGTCAGAGAATGGGGACTTTGGTGTGTGTGGCTAGGTCCACTTCCTCTAATTTTCTTCCTATGACCTTGTTGACGAAATCCGATAGCGTGGGAGCATCAGTATGAAAATGTCATGGTGTAGACTCTGCAAATTCCAAAAATTCCGGGGACCCCATTGAGAACAAAAATATGATTGGATTGGGTTCTGCAAAGCGCCGACCTAGTACTCTTGCTGTTTTCTTTACGCGAGGCCCACTTTAAGTCTGCACTGTCCTTTTTTCTTGCAGGTTCGTGGTGAGATCGGCTAATGCTTCATGGGGCAGCCACCATTCAGTAAGCAACTAATCACCAACCCCAATCTCTCTATATATTTCTTTTGTATCACTTTGAGTATTGAATTTTTTAAAACCCCTGCCCCCTTGGCAAATTTCTGCTCATTCTTCTTGCTCTTGTTCCATCAGAAAGATAATGGTGAGTAGGTTTGAGAAACCTTTAGGAATTGCGGTGTTGTTTCCTTGTGCAAGTGAAACTTTGAAACACTGATAACTGATAGCTCTAGCTAAACACACAAGATAAATCTAGGAATTGTTGCGTGTGCATAAGTGCCGGGAAAGCTTAGTTGACTGCGATTGTAAGAACTATTGAATTGTTCTGATTGCATTTTGTAATGGTTCTGGTTGCATCAGCAGAATACCTATTCAAAACTAAATTACTACACTAGTACGAATGGACAGGGTTTGATCTGTACACAAGCAGTAGACAGTAATAAGCCAAGTACTTGGCTGGGGGCACGCCCACATGGTCATCCTTGTCATTGCTCTCTTTGGATCCTGCATCTGTGCATGCCCTACGGTTCACGACTGTACTAGAATGCAACACATGGGCATCAGAATTTAGAGTTGTCCTGTCTCTTAGTTCAACAACAAATGACAACAACCAAAAAAGTACTACTACCCTGTCACTGAAATCCTAGGCTCTTGTTTGGATGCTCAGTCTTATCCTCAATTTAGGCCCTATTTGACCCATCATTTTTTTAAATTTTTTGTGTGTGGATATGACCCATCAGCCATCAAAATTCATTAGATGATGTTTGAAATATCTTAAATTTAGGAAGTTCCATAAACCAAACATCCCCGCAAGGATAAAAAATGCAGACCGCTATGCGATTCAGTCCAAATGCTCCTGCTGTGTGACCCTCCTCTTGTTCATTGAAGCAATCGATTTGGATTTGTCCAGGGTATTTGGAATTTAGCATTGTTCGTTTCACATTGCAAGCCAGCGTAGTGGGTTAAAGCCTAGATGCTTTTGCAACATTTTTACGTTTTCTCCTAGTCTTGCCATGATAGTAGATACGATGCTCCCAAATGACAATGACACCGGCATGAAAAGCAGGAGGCTTTTCTTGGCCAGTTCTCGCTCCACTTGGATGGTCACCACACTACTCAGTTGTGATAAGCAGACAAATCCAAGTTGATTATCCACATCCAACTATCCAAGTGCACAAAAGTCTTTTTATTCGTGATGATCCTGTCGGATAATTGATCCTCCCCGTGCAGAAAAAGAAGAATATATCCAAATGCAATCGGCAAGAAATTCACTGTGAAAAAGTTTAATTCCAGCATTGGCACCGCACTGATGTGAATGTGATCATGAGCTGACGCTGTGTTGCTCGCCTCGCCTGCAGGGCCTGCCGAGCCACGACGCCGGGGCGTCGCTGTCCGGCGTGCCGCGGTGGCCGCGGATGGTGTTCCTGGTGGGCGCCATGTCGTGCCTGGCCATCAGCGCGACGGCGCACCTGCTGGCGTGCCACTCGCGGCGCGCCAGCGTGGTGTTCTGGCAGCTGGACTACGCGGGCATCTCCGTGATGATCGTCGCCTCCTTCGTGCCGCCGGTGTACTACGCCTTCCTCTGCCACCCGCCGGCGCGGGTGGCGTACCTGTCCGCCATCACGGCGCTGGGCGCGCTGGTGGTGGCGGCGCTGCTGTCGCCGTCCTGCTCGTCCCCGCGCTACCGCCGCCTCCGCGCGGCGCTGTTCCTGGCCATGGGCCTGTCGGGCGTCGTCCCGGCGCTGCACGCGCTGTGGCTCAACTGGGGCCACGCCGCCTGCTACCTGGCGCTCGGCCTCGAGGTCGCCATGGGGCTCACCTACGCCACCGGCGCCTGGTTCTACGTCAGCCGCGTCCCGGAGAAGTGGCGGCCCGGGGTGTTCGACGTCGTCGGCCACAGCCACCAGATCTTCCACGTGCTCGTGCTCGTCGGCGCCGTCACGCACTACGTCGCCGTCGCCGTGCTCATCCACTGGCGGGAGAAGATGGCCGTCACCTGTGGCGCGGCGTCGTAGGCGCGCTTGCTGCTGCTGGGTTTTGCAGCAAGCGAGAGGTGCTTGATTGGATCGGATCCATAGACATCCATCCAGAGCTTCAATGTGCCATTGGAGCTGGTTGATTCAACAACCATTCGAATGGGTGAACGAAGTAGATGCAGTATAGATCAGCTCTAGAGCTTGAGTGTGAACTTCGACGATTTGTAATTTATTAACTGATGGGATGATTTGAGTATGGTGGTTCATTAATTTTATGAGATTTATCTGTCGAGCCTCCAGTGAGTACCTTGATTTGCAGGTTTAGGATGGCAGTGTCAGTGTAGTCTCTGCTCCTCATCCTCAGTGCGCCGACGATCGGGCGTTCATCTGAAGGGCTATACAGCATGTCACGCCTGATGCAGCTGTGCAGATTGCTCCAAAATGAGTGAAATTCTGTTATCTCTTTTTCTTTTTCTTTTTCTTCTCACCGTGCAGTTTCATGCATCAATGGAGATTGATGCGTGAGATTGAGCTGCATGATTTGAAACAGATTCGAGTTTTGACTTTTGAGTGTTATCTTTTCAACAGATTCGATGACAGTTCTAATTTACTTGATACGATCATAATGGAGATTGATGCATGAGATTGAGCTGCATGATTTCAGGCCTGCTGATAGTTTATTTGAAAGACCTTCGGTCAACTATACTTACGTTAATTAACAAGAAGCTGGCATGCAACTCAGCAATGTGATGCAATGCAACAAGCTCAAGAAAGCACAGCAAACTTTGTTTATTTTCTTTACAAACTTCCCCAGATTCGAGTTATCGATCAAGCAAAAAAAAAAAAGCTTAATAAGGGAAAATGCTGCATTCTCTCTCGCTCATCTCTTTGGTATGTTGTAAATGCATTGCCGTCTCATGGTGCTTCTTGGGCTTCAGTCAAAGACGGCCAGCTTGTCGTACTCCGGCCCGGCGATGGCCTTCTCCATGACAGCTCTGGGGCTGACGATGCCGTCGCCGTCGAGGAACAGCTTGAGCAGGTTCTTGGAGAAGCCGCTGACGAGCGCCACCCCCTTCTGCCCGGCCTCCACCGGCACGGCCTTGGAGTCCCTCAGGTTCCAGAACACCACCTCCGGCACGGCCGCGCCGTACCCGGCCTCCGTGAACTTGCGCACGATCGCCTCGTAGTCCGTCTCCCACGGGTTCGCCGACGCCTGGTCGAACTCCATGTCGCTGAACACGAACACGCGCCGCACCATCCGCTCCGGCGCCAGCCTGGCGCCCCCGGCCACCTCGAGGATCTTGTCGAACACCGCCTGGAAATTGGTGTTCATGCCCCAGTCCATGGCTTGGATGAAGCTTGTCTTCTCGGAGAGGGTCTCGCCGGCGATCTTGTGGAGCTCGGGCCGCTCGCTGAAGGTGATCACGCGGCCGCGCCAGGGGTCGTCGCTGAGCTCCGACACGAGGAGGCCCAGGGCCACGCACACGTCCATGGGCAGGCCGGACATACTCCCGGACACGTCGCACACAGCGACGCAGTTGCTCAGCTTGCCGAGCGCGCGCATGTCCTCGACCATGCGCTGCCACTGCAGTTCGGCCACGCCGCCGTCGTCGCTGAGGGAGGCGATGATCTCGTGCGGGAGCAGCGCGCCCGCGGCGATCTTCTTCTTGCCGGACTTGACGTCGGCGAGGTAGGCGTTGAAGCGATCGGCGTCATGCTTGAGGAAGAGCTCCTTGTAGTTCTTCATGGCCACGGAGGCCACGCGGGTGTACACGACCGAGTCCCACGCGCGCGCCGAGATGAAGACCTCGGGGAGCTTGAGCGCGCGGCGGAGCGGCACGAGCGCCACCCTGCGGAGCCGCTCGCGCGCGCGGTACGCGTAGTGCTCGTCCGCGAGGTCGGCGGCGAGCTCGGGCGCGGAGCCCTTGGGGAAGAGGCGCCGCGCGACGGCCTCGCAGAGCAGCGTGGAGCGGTCGTAGGACGAGTCCAGCGACGGGCACCACTTGGCGGCGAGCGAGAACTCCCGGAACTTGCCGTCGGCGAGCTTGCGCATGTCCTCCGCAATGAGCCCCGCGAAGAGGTCGGCCGTGCGGTCGTGCAGGAATCGGTAGGTGGGGTCGTTGCTGTACATGTCCACCGCCCTCGCAGCGGCCTCCGCTCTCCTGGCCCGGCGCGCCACCGCGGCCGCGGCCGCGAGTCCCCGATCGTGCTCGAGGCTGGCCGCGATGCGCTCCTCCGTTGAACCGACGCGCGTGCCCCGTTCCGCGCGGCTGCATGGCTTACGGCTGCCGAAGCAGCCGCGTCCCCAGCCCCGGCCACGGCGTCCGCCGACGAATCCTCCTCCCCGGCCACAGCGTCCGCCGACGAATCCTCCTCCCTCGGCGGCGAGGCGCGCCTTCTTGCCCGGGGTCCTGGTGGACACCCCGCCGTGCACGATGCGGTGGAGCAGCTCGGGGAGGTCCTTGAGGTAGCCGAAGTCGGCAACGGGGGTGGCGTTGAGAGCCAGCGTGCGCGGGTGGCGCGCGTGGAGCCAGAGCGCGGCGGCGTAGAAGCCCTCGCGGTCGGACTTGCCGCTCCCGCGCACGCCGCGGAGGTTGGCGACGAGGCGGAGCGCGGTGGCCGGGTCGGCCGCCCAGGCCGCGCCCAGCAGCGACTCCACGGAGGCGGCCGGCGTGCCGGGCACCACGTGGAAGAAGAAGTCGAGGCAGGGGTCGCCCGAGGACACGAACGTCGGGGAGAAGTTCTCCGTCAGCGCCTTCCCGCCCGGCCCCACCCCGCCGCCGCCGACGGCGCGGTGGGCTTGTTGAAGCTGGCGTCCATCAGGTCCAGGAACTCCTCCCCCGTCGGCGCCGGCTCGGCCGCTGCCGCTGCCGCTGCCGCGGCACCCGTGGCCCGGGCCCCGGTGGGGCGCTGGCGGGCCTCGGGTGGGCCCACGAGGATGTAGGAGGCGTCGGCGATCGCCATCGCAGGATCTGGGCCTTGGAGGTTCAGCCCGATGGGCTTGAACTTGGGCCTTGGTACTCGGAACTGACTGACTGACACTGCGAAGTAGGGAGGGCTTCGGGTTCGAGCCCGTTGGATGTTTTGGACTCTGAGGGCTTGTGATGAAGAGACAGGGACAGGGAGGAGGCGAGTATATATGGGGCCGAGGTTCCGTGGCAGCCAAGGATGTTTTGCGTCGGTGGGATCGATGAACCGACTTAAGTAAAGAGAGCTTGTGGGTATCGTGTCCATCGGCAAACATTTTTTTTTACTTTTTGTTTTGTCTCCTCGTTCATACTGCGCGCCACGTCGTGTGATCCAAGATTGGGGCATTGACTTTCGAGTAGAGGACCTTCCGATGGAAGGCGACTTCACCCATTGGCTCCTCCTTGGCAAAAAGTTTAGCCTTTCTTTTTTTTTCCCCCGTATATGTGTCTGTATTTCTAAAACAAAATAACAAAATAGCTTTCCTATATGAGCTTTAGTATAAAACATGGATAGTATACGCTTTTTTCCTTGTATATAGCTGATTATTACACCATCTAGAAGCTTGTCTAATGACCCATATTTATGCCATACTTCTTTGGAAAACTGGCCATATTTTTCTGTTTCTAATAATGTATATATATAGAAACTCTCTTCGACCTAATAAGATGCTTGAATTTTTTTTTTTCAAGAAGAAGGAATTTATGTAGGCATGGATACAGACCGCAGACTCAAACTTAAACCAACTCCAAAAGTATATGAGAACTTAGGGTATATAAATCCCCTCTCTAAAATTATCCAAATTATAATCTCTAATTTTCTTTTTCCAAAGCATACTCTCTAATTTTTTAAGTTGCCATGCCGAGACTCAAATATCTGTTCATAGGGACGTAATGCATGATTGTAAATCAAAATAATTCTAAACATGCCATGTACTTTCTCCACCTAATTTATAAGACATTTTACCTTTTATAAGATCAAGTTTGACCACTTGTTTTATTCAAATTTTTTTTTACAAAATATCACTTCTTTTGTTGTGGCTTGTTTGAGCAATAAAAGTTATTCAAGAATAACTTAAATTTGACAATGTTTGTGCATATTTTTTTTAATAAAACGAATGATCAAACTTAGAGTCAAAAAAGTTAAACGTCTTATAATTTAGGATGGTGGGAGTAGCATACATGTTCATCATCCTTGCATTAATGAAATCTTGAGCATGTTTTGATATAAGCTGGCTGATAAGATAAGCCGGCTGATTTGCTGCGAGAAAAAAATACTGTTCGAACAGCTGATAAGCTCGGTTAATAAGACAAGCGAACAAGATGAGTATATCGTTTGTGAAGGAACTTCCATTTTCACAATGACACTCTTATGCTGGAAGTTGCCATAGGGACTCAAGAATCAAGTTGATGGACCTTGGCAGAAGGTGAGCTAACGCTTGCTTTTAGAGGCTATTTGCTTAAACTCATTTTGTTATATGCAGCCGAGGCTAACACGAGCCCAAGCAATGACGGTGTGAGAGATGTTGCGGTGGGGTGGCACTCTTCTAGCGACAGGCAACGTGGAGAAGAGGATGCGCGTAGGAAAGGGCTCGGCTAGGCATATGGCGAGCATGCCCCGTTCTCCTTCGCCGAGCGGCAAAGTCAAATAGACACGTTTTGACTTGGTGCAGTCTTCGAAATCATATTTTAACCATTAATTGATACTATTAAACTAATTATTGGTTAAAATAATAAAGTTTAAATTTTAAAATATATGTATGTCTTATATCCTGAGACGAAGGGAGTAAGAGCTAAAAAAAATCTAAGAAAAATAAAAAAAATCTAAAACATTGAGCAATAATTGAAGAACTAAAAAAACAAAAATTTCTGGGACAATTTTGAAATCCTATAAAACATTTTTCCGAGATGAGTAATATTTTTAACTGTGTGGTTACATTATCTTTAAAATCCTAAAACATCGAGCAGTAGTGTTTATATAAGAGCTAAAAAAGTCAAATTTTTCTAAGACACTTTTGAATCCTAAAACAGTTTTCTGAGACGAGTAATATTATTAACTGCGTGGTTACATTATCTTTCCCCTTTTCTTTCAACTTTTTTTTTTGGTCAAAAGAGTATTTCTACTTCAACACAATCTCACGTTGCAACCAATCAGTAGTTTTTTATTTTCATTTTCTTATTATTGTTTCTGGTTTTTGTTTCAGCTCGCTATGGTTAAATGACTGCCTGACAGCAAAGAAATGGCAATAAAAACGAATCCTGATTCCAGTGCAGCATCAGCGATCTGATTAAACAAACTAAATATACCCCAACTGAAAATCAGTACTAATGAAGATTTTCCAGAAAAGATTGGTCCAATTGAAGGAACAATAATGCGATGCTAGATGAAAGAATATTCAGTCTGCTTGAACGATGAGATGCCTAGCATCCGTAGCCGAGTCTATTTACAGCGTGAAGATGATCATATATACAAACATAACTTAGAGGAAGCAACTGAGAATTGAGAGTCTATAGCAATAAATTTCAGTATATATACAGTTGACAGTTTTCTCCCTTCATTTCAGCAGCCAATTGTCAGGCAGGATCAGGAAGGTGTTTTGTTTAACGGGCAGCATCAGGCAGCATGGCAACAGTTACCACGAAGTACTCACAGCCCCCAGGTAGGTTGTAGGGGTTGAGCGTGGATGCGGGCGACCGATGGCCACCACTGCTGTTAGGGTGTGGAGCTCCTCCCATCTTCTGGTCTGGGCGTACTATGCGCCGCTCGATGTGAACAATCTGCCCAATTATATATGCTGGGTGCTGCGGGTGGTGCTCGGTGAACAAGGCCACAGATTCCTCAGACAGGTAGTAGTTTGAGCAGTTCCGGTTGATCGCCTCATAGTGCCCAGCAGGGTTTCGGAAAAAGATGGCGAGCTCATGGACTTCGAACCGACCAAATGATATCTTCTCCTTGCTGGCCTGTTAAAACAGTTTTCCAAGAGACACCATAGCAAATTTGCTCGTTAGCACAGAAGCAAAAACAAGAAGGTTCTATCCATCAGTCAGGGAATTCATTGCCAGATGCAGGAATTGAAGTAACAAAACTCCAGATGAAGAAATTGAGGTAACAAAACTTATGAGTATATTGATGTCCAATCAGATCATGATTTTGAGGAATTCAATTTTTAACATATTCAAGATGAATTTTGTTTTGTGCATGAGTGTTCATCTGATGTAAAACAGTAAATGGTACTGGATTTATGGCTACATATGTACAAGACAAACCTGTTTTTCTAGTTGAAGTTTATTGTAGAGATTCTTAATCAGCTCTTTCTTCTCATCCAACTCTTTTGTGATACCTCCATGTACTGCCTGCATAGCTGAATAGCGTTCTAGCAGCTCAGCACTCTGTCGTGTCAGTAAATAAACTTTATCCGCCAGAATCTTGATGCATTGTTGAAACTGAACAGTGCTATCAGCTTCATCCTTCTTTACAGAACTGGAACGAAATAGAGTATATTTTATCATAGCTGTCCCCTCAAAGACGATTTACTTTGAACAATAAATATGTGAATGACAGTAACACACCTTGCCAAGGAGACAGCCAAAGAACGCAGTGACTCTGCAAAGCCAGTCATGCCTGGTGCAGTGACACAATTATTTAGCCTTTCGAACAAACCATGTATCCTCAAAGCAGACGACCGCAGAGCCTCATACTCAGTAGCCCTTCTGTCAGCTGAACATTTGTTTGTTCTGGCCTCTTCTCTTGCTTCATGTAAACAGTTTTCAAGGTGCGCACAATTCATCTGCATCAAAATATGTAGAGGGAGAATGAGAGGAATAAGAATATGAAAGGTGATCATTGCAATTTGCACATAGCCGTGAAATTATCATAGTTTATGGCTAACCTGAGATTCATCAAGAAGACCCCGGGTTTGTTCAAGTTCTTTTTTCAGGGAGTTAACCTCATCCATCAGAGCACTAAGTTTAATTTCAGTTTCACCCAACTGTTTTGATTTTTGATCTAGGGTATTTTGCAGGTCTGACACAAGGAACTCCTTATTCCTCAACTCTAACTCATTAGTTCTTGAGTTTAAGATGCTAAGAGGATCTTCTATAGGAACATCAGAAGTATCAGCCATAGTAAGTTGTGTCAACATGTGCCCTTCCTTATCAATGTTTACAATCTTATGTTCATTATCACGTGGCAATTCTATCATGAAAGCATCCAGATTAGTACATGCTGCTGAGTCGAGCAGCTGCAAGTTCAGTGCACCTGAAATGTCAGTCATATTCTCATCACCACCTTCTGTTTGTTTAGATGGATGTTCAGATGTTGAAGAGGCCTCATCCATGGCCACACTTGATTCATCACGTATTTGGGTTTGCCTGCCTCCAGATACATCCAGATGTTGAAGCAGGGAATCAGACGTGCCTTTGCTTCCTGACACCATGTGACCTTGCATGTACTGGTTGGCTAAGCGTTCCTCAAGATCCTGGATCCGCTTCTCATATGCCAAGCATTTTTCCTGCTTTGCAGAGAGCAATGACTGAAGCTGGTAAGCAAACTCATCCTTTGCAGCAAGTGCCTCAGCTGTTTTTTCCCTTGCTTTTTTCAATACAGCATCAATTTGCCCTTCATCAATAGACTCATATCCATATTCAGCACCGACATTGCAGAGAATTGCAATTGCAGAAGCAAGTTCTGCTTTTAACCTGGCATTTTCCACTTCTAACTTACTAGTTCCTGCAATGTCAATAGTATCATAGCCCCCCAGAAAATCTTGGAAATCCATCTTATCATCAGCACTCAGAGGATTTTGCTCAGATTTGTTCAAATCTCCACTGGTACTTGAATTGCTTAGCGAAGGCTTTGCTAGCTGTGATCTCTCAGATTTCAGAAAAGACCCCAGTATAGACTGGGGAGCAAGCTTTTCCACATCATCAACATCAATGGGAAGAAGATCACAATCAAAAGGAGCAACTTTTACATCACACTGGTTTGGAGAATCAAAGAGTCCCATGGAACACATAACATCATCTGGAATGTACCTGCTCCATGTCCTATGGAAATCCTCTCGTCTTGTTTTCTCGTTTTGACACTCGGTTGCCAACTTTTCGGCATATGTTCCAGCCAATCCTGTATACAGCTTAAAATACGATTTCCTCCTGGCTACTTCAGCGACACAAGCTCTATATGCATGACCCAAGCCACTGACTATTTTCAGACTATCAAAATCTTCTTGATGGCCCATCACCTCTTGGAATGCAATGAGTTCACTCATCATGCCTTTGATGCTTATCTGAGAAGATTTTACTTTTTGCATGCAAACATGGACCAAATTATTCATTTCATTCTTCTTGTCCTTGCATTTCTCAAGCAACTTTGTAAGCCTGTGATCCAAATTCCGTATACTGGGCAAGTTATCCTTTTCATGCACTTCATAGATACGGCCGACGGCTGAGACTGCATCATGAGGACGGAGAGAAGCTGATAGCTGGACCCTTGAGCAGTCATCAACAAGCTTCTTTGAGGTGTCCACATCTTTACTGCAAGACAAAAGAGTTTTCAGCATACTATGATATGATGTAACATAATCGTGGAGAATCGAAGAAACAGTTGCTAACAACACACGTTTCAGTTACAAATGAATAAGTAAGAAAGAAGCAAGTCCCTTGATAACTATTTGTAGCAGCATGAAGCAGAAAATCATAAAAGCGACACTGTTAACTTTCAAGCCAACCTGCTATCTCCAGTTCTCCTTGACAATAGACTAGTCATACAATCAAGCTAAACCATTTTCCTTTTATTTTTTCAAAATAATGGTATAATGAAGTCATTTCGATTATTCAGGCCAAATCTCTCACGGTAGAAATAAATAGTTCCCAGTGGCTTTCATATAACAGAAACATTATTAGGCATACAAATGCTAAGTCTAACCTTAGAGCTTGCATGATGATCTTCTGGTCACCAATGAGTCCCTGATGCTCCTTTATCAGCTTCTCAACATCCTTGCACCCACCTGAGCTCATGTCATTGAATAAGCCTTCCACCCTCTTCTTCAGCTCCAAGAAGTTTGCCTTCAGTTGTGATACCTTGACCTCAAACTTCTTATGTGAGCTGAAGCATCCATCGGCCAATTTCCTCAAGTCATTCTCCTTAAGAAGGTCCATCAAGCAATGCCTCCCCTCACTTTGCAGCGCTGGGTGCAGCCTAACAGCACGCAGCTTCTGCACATCTCTCTCGAAATTGGCGAGCATCTCAACATGTGAACGGTGCTGCTGCATGAAGCACCGCAAAAAATCTGAATATCGCTGCGAGAGCTTCCGGAATGTGTGCTCTAGGTTGCTCCGAGCTGTGTCCAGCGCTCGCTCCTGTACCTGCCCCTCCCGCAGAAGCCGCCTGCACAGCTCAAATTTTGCCAAGCTAGATTCGTACACTGCATTGGCGACCTGGAAGTGATGTCTAAACATTGTTTCATAAGTTACCAGCGCCTTCAGCGCCGGGTCTGCAGATGCGTCCACAGGTGGTGAGTCCTGCGGCCGGGGTGCTGGTGGAATACTTGGCGCAGGGATGTAGATGGACTCCGGCGCTGGGGGCCGGGAATCCGCAAGGAGCCGGACCTTGTTGTAGAGGAAGACCTCACGGTCGTCGCGCGGAAGCTTGTAGTAGGCGAGCGGGCTGGCGCCGTCGAGGGAGGTGTTGCCGCAGAGGAGGAGCTGGTCGCTGGGCGGTATGCGGCAGTGGAGCTGGATGGAGTGCTGGATGGCCTCGACGAGCGTGTCGCCGCCGCACTGGAACTCCAAGGTGTTGCCGTTCTCCGCCACGTGCACAATCAGCTTCTGCCCCAGCGGCACCGCCGCCGCCTCCTCCGCACCACCGCCTGTCACCGCCGACCCGGAACTCATCTTCCTTGCGATTCGATTCGACTAGCCCACAACTCCACTCCAAAATCAAATCTCCTTTTTTTTTTTCCTTTTTTTGCTTCACGCAGTCCAGATTAAAATCTACAGTTCTACCATACACCACCAAACGAAGCAACCACCGGACGCGCACAGTTCAACACGACACACCAAACTCCTTAACCTCTCCGGCAGGACAGCCTCCGTCCGTCCAAGGAGAGCACGAGCCAACAACGTCCGCCGAGGCCTTCTCTTCCACGCCTCCGATCAGACGCACCGAATCCTTATCTCCCCCAACAAGAACGGCCGGAAGGCGGCGGCTTCCTTGGAATTCCGGCGAGGGGCGGGGGCTCCGTGACCGGGACCAACGTCTCCTGGCCCAATTGACCCCGCTTCACCAAGCCCGCACGGATTTGGGCGAGGAGAAGTTTGGGATTTCTTGATTAACACAAGATGGAAGCGACCTCCGAGAGGCGGGAAGCAATCCAACTCCTCCGATCACGTATGGGTTTGATTCGGTCTCCGAGGGGCCTAGGCCGAATCAAGGAACCAGGAAGGATGGGATTTTTCTACTGCTAGTCCGTGTGGGAGGGGAGATTGACGAGCAGTAGCGTTTAGCATCTGGGCTGGGGAGACGAGGAGATGAGGGAGACGAAGGGAAGAAGGACGGCGGAGGAGAGAAAGAACAAAAGGTAAAATTAAAAGGGGGTGAATAGAAAAGTGGACCAAGCTACCGTCTGGCGTCTGGACTTCCGCAGCCCGGAGTGCGGAAGGGGAGTAGTATACGTAGTATAAATTAAAATAATAATAATAAATAAATAAAAATACTGCGAAACTTTTGCACGGAGATCCTTATAGACTCATGAATTGACGTGTGCGTGAATTATTGGAGAAGGCCTGGGTTTGCTTCCTCCGGAAGAGTGGTGGTGTAGGGGATGTACCAAGCTATACAACCATGGCTTTGTTCATCCAGGAGGGCACGAGGTAGCAGCCTTTCAGGTAGGTGCGTGAAACACGAGCTATCTGGATTATATGTTATAATAATAATAATACTCGTATGGTTCATTTGATTGCGTAATTAGACCTATATATAAAAGGTTTAACTAACTACAACACATGATGATTATAGTAGTATGGAAGTTGTTTCATTCATTCATTTTTTATTTTATTCAGTATACCGTTGTGATCTTAATTATATATTGAATTATTTTTATCTTCTAATTGGATAACACATAGTTAATTTATAAACATTTATAAGCTCATGTAGTATGCTAAATAGTAGGAACTTATTTTATAAATACTATTTTTAGTTGATTTTAATCCGCAACCAAGAATAATTTGACTTCACGGTATTTTATTTTAACTAATAGTAGCTTGCTTTCTACTCCTATAAGGAAAATCTTTATTATAGATTTCTTCTAACTTTCGGGTTAAACATCATCAAATCCACAATATTCGTAATAGTCAAACGAGTAAGCAAAATAGGAATGCATTAATCAATTCTAATCATCAATAACCAGTAATCATACATAGCATGCTGGTGTAGTCCATGCTACTAATTTCATGCAAATGATTTGGCTAACATTTCTCTTCATTCAAAATGTAAGTTGTTTGGCCTTCTAGAATAAAGTTCTCTAATTTTGATCAAATTTTAGAGAAATACACAAGCATAAACCTAAAATAGCCAAGAATTACAGATGACCCCAAGTATAAACAAAAACACTAATCCATCTTTTCACTATACTCTCGCCAATCATATTTAGTGAACCCATATTGACACCGTCATGGAAAACCCGCTATCATTGTTGTTGGAAACATAAGACCAGGTGATGGCTTACAAGGACCTCTAGTCAAATATTTTCATCTTATGTCAACTTGCAATTTGTCGCCTATGTAATCTGATATTCTCCTTCTATCTGCGGGATCATGGAAGCTCATCAAAATTTACCTCATCTCACGAGATCCGTGAAGTGCGCTGAATAGCACTATTAATGTTTGATGCCGTGCCATCTCTGTCTCTTCTTATCCTTGAAGTGTCTCTTTGATTATTGTTATTATCAGCGTCTGGGAGCAATGTCCTTTTAAGAAATCCATTCAAAGTGCTTTGACTGACTATAAAATTACTAATTAGTTACATAATTAAAAATATTAAAGCAAATAGCATGTATGCATAATAGTAGATGGATACCTGGCATCTTGCTGGAATAGCAACATCAGATTAGAGACTTAGAGATGCAGGACAGCTGCAGAACTTTAGATCAGAGATTAACGGAATGAGCGGCAGGTTGGGCAGTGCTAGGGTGGCTGGGCGAGGCGACGCCGGCAGCCGTCGGCGGCAGGAGAAGTAGAGAAGACTCAGATACAAAACTTAGCAATCAGGAAACTGAAAGGGCAGCTGTACACCTGACGCTGGAATTAGATCAGTGGATCAGATGCATTGATGCAGCCTGGCAAGGCAACGTTAAACGTTTGGCCTTCTCCACTCTAATTCATGTACGTGGCCTTGACCCTTGATGGGCTATTGTCTATTGAGGACTGCTATTTGTTAGGCTAATGGACTTTAGTACTTTACGTATGTGCCGCTGGGCTACTGGGGTCTGGCTAAAATTTTGGTGAGGTCGTACACGGGAAAAATTCCATTGCTACCGCCTATTACGGCCGAGTCGTCGGTGTCGTCGGACCCCGAGGGCTGAACATGGCTTCGCCACTGGGAAGTACTAAAAATGTTAAAGAAAACGGCTCAGAGGAACATGCATGCTGTGAATATATGCTAGTACATGCTTAGAAAGCTGGTTCCACATGCAAAGATTAAATTATAAGACAAATGCATCAATTCAAATAATTGTATGTTAGAATTTACACCGCATAGGTTTAATTATATAAGTAAGAGGACGATCCATGCAGCATGTGACTGGCAGACGTTCATCATCAACACGCTAAAACAAAAGGAGGAACTCATGTCCGAGATGGCTGCATGTAAGGTAGGCACTTACAATATCTCTGCGTTGGGGTTCCAATTAGAATTCTTGTGCGTGAATAGACAATGATTCACATACATAGGAGAACTGAATTAGAATTTCTATTTAGTTTATTTCTATTTTTCTTATCTCAATCGACGACGGAAGGTCTTCAAAAACATATCTTTTTTGTTTTAAAACTGGTGGACTCTTAACAAAGTAGGTCATGTTGTACTCGCGTCGTCTATTCTAGAACACAAGAGTATTAGTTAGAGTTGGACATTTTTTTGCGACCAGTTAGAGTCGGACTTTTACATCCACAGGAGTTATATTAGTTAGGAGAGAAATTTTACCAGCATATCTATCCTACCCTACCCTAGATCAAACACCGCCTCATCAAAATAATAAAAAAAAAAACCGGCCGCCAAAGAACAAGAAGCCCTTGTTGTCGATGCAACCTGCCTCTCGTTCTGTCTGTCTCTCTCGCTCTCCTCTCGTTCTCGGATGACTGGTCGGCCGCCGCCGCCGCCCTAAGCCAGACGCTGAGGCTTTGGTTGATTTTTTCGCCGGCGACGAGCACCCACCAGGTACTCCCACCGCATCTCTTCCCTTTCCTCAGGTACTCCCACCCCATCTCTTCCCTTCCCTTATGCTGTGCGAGGCTGAGCACTGGAACCCTAACCTAAAGCTATTTAGCCATTTGATTTGACAAGCCCCTTAACTTCGAAGTTTTTCCAAAAATTATTGGGTGTACATGTGTACAACCATGTCCCTTCACTGGATCCGCCCCTATTGGCTCCGCTCCTGATTTTGATGTTCTGCGATGATTGTTAGTGTCAGATGAGTTCGAAGAAGGTTCCGTACCACAAGCATCGGGAGGCTGAGGAGGCGAGGAAGAAGGTCAGGGGTTCAAGTCCCTTCTAACCTTTTCATTCATGTGACACTTATTTTCCCTTTGCACTGGTTGTTCATATTTTTCACTGTTTTGGTATGTGAAGAGGGAGGAAGATGAAGCTGCGCGTGTATATGCGGAATTCGTTGAGTCCTTCAAAGGTGACAGCTCATCTGGGGCTAAGTTTGTCCGAGGTGGTGTAATTGATCCCAATGCAAAGCTGAAGACTGACTCAGAAGGTTAGTGGTAGGGGTTCCATTGTTGCATACTTCCTCATAGTTGCCTTCCCACTTTGTAGTTTCAATATCTTCCAAGATGGATATATGCATTGTTTCTTCTATTGCTCCAATTGATCAAGAGACCGGCCTTTTTATTCATTCGGCAATGGCAGGTGGAAAGTCCAAAGATGGGGGGTCTGTTCCAAAGAAGGGCAGTAGGTAAACGGCAAAAATACTTGATTTCTGGAAGATGGTATCCTGTGGTACCGCTGCTACATCTTTAGATGGTCATGCGGCCAATATAACCAGAATTCAGGGACACGGCCTAGTTTTGATTGCCTTATGCTATATACTCGGCACATACTTTTCTCTAAGTTACAATTATGCTTCTTAACTTGCCTGTTAATTTAACTTTGAAACTTTAACCAAGTGCTGAATGCAGTTTATAAAACAATGATAAGGGTAATCTGAACAACAACATTGTTTGCCGGTCTTACGGCATCTTGTTTCATGTCTAGTATTTCGTTTGTACTTATCCTGTAGTTTCAACCTGATGGAACAATTCATTGTTGCTACATCAGCTTGTGATGGTATTACGCACTCGTGTTTTGCCTTCGTTTGATTTCATGTTTGTTTATGGTGTTAGCACTTCTGTAGAGGTCACAATGCTTCATCATTGGTGAGCTTGCATTAGTGTTTTCGACTGTCTAATAAAAATGAACTAGGGTTCCAGGTAGGTATGCTAGGTATCTACCTTATAGAACAGTGGATTAGTGTGATGGATATATATATATATATATATATATATATATATATATATATATATATATATTATATATATATATATATATATATATATTACTAAATCATATAAGTCAGTGATTTATCTGAACTTGGGATACCATATTTAATGTGCATTTGTGTGTTTCTGGGGCTTATTTTCTATTTATGTACAAATATATTAGGATGTTTTTGGTTCAGGGGATAGGGGACTGGGGAGGGGTCATCCCATTTTGAGGTGATTGGTTCATGTTGGATCTAGACAAGGGCTAACCTAGTAGCAGGATGGTCCTATCCTATCCCACATTGTCCCCAAACTAAACACAGCCTTGGGTGGTATGGAGATATTAGGTTGAGTATATATGGAGAAAGTAGTCATGTTGGATCTAGTCAAGGGGTAATCAGTTAGACAGCACTGTCTCAACTCTCAAGTTTGTGGGATATATAAGTAATGATGTTTTCTGTATATTTAGGGGGGAACCATACTGTTATAATAGTAGCTAGAGCTTCTCATGTCCGTAACGCTGATTTAGTTCCAGAATTTTCAGCCACTTAGAATCTTCTAATCTACATGTCTATATACTCCTGTATCTTTTTTTGGGGGTGTGATTGGGCTATAATTCCTCTCAAGGGGGGTGTGTGTGTGTGGGTTGTGTTCAGTGGGCGTGTTTTTGATTTTTCCGGATCAGGGTTACTCCCTCTCATTTGTACTTTTCTTGATTTTCTTGATGAAACGATACACAGATCTTCTGCGAAGAACTCCCTTTTGCACTCTTCTCAGTGACCAGACTAGATTGACTTGAAAATTCATGTCCTCCTTGGACGAAATTCGTGTGGAATGGAAGCTTTAGGATCAATTATACTTTTTTACTACAAAAAAGTATGATTGCTTCTTAATTCCATTGTTTGCATCATTATATTATCAGGATTTTGATTATAGCATCGGCCAAAGTAGTGAAGTTGAAATTTCATGACTTGAAGTGAGAATGCCTGAAATACCATCGTATTTGCAATTCTTTGCCTCTGTTGTTCTCATAACCCCATGTTACTTAGGTGTATGCATATTATGCATTCTGATCTAACTTGTGAACAGCATAGATACCTTATACATAGCATTATTTTCTCCAGGTACGTCCCATCCTTCTTGCCACCATCATTTGCGAAAGAGCCTGAGAAAAAGGTTAGGACACTTCACACTTACCGTATTCTTATGATTTTCCTCGGTCAATCTGTATAGTTCGTTTGGTTAAGCTTTGTCTGGACTTGCAGAAGGAAGAGGAGAGGCCAAAGGAAAAGGAAAAAGGAAAGCCACGGGTAATAGATAAATTCTTGGAGGAACTTAAGTTTGAACAAGAGCAACGTAAAAAGCGCGATCGAGATCACCGTCATGAAGGTCGTCACAGCGATAGCTCCATGGTAGGTACTTTATATGTGTAAAAATAATGGTTATTTCGTTTTGTTCCATGCTTCCATGAGAGGATTGTGTGGAGGAATCAATATTTTGGTTTGTGGAAATATTATATGTTAAAGTTACTAGGCTGTAGAATATCAATATTTCCAACTCGTTTGCAGCTTCTTTGAACTGTTCAAACTAATGTCTCGCTAATAAGAAATTTATGTGATTAATTTGCAGTTTATCTATGAATATTATTACTTTTTCTTTCTATTGATGCTTAAAAATATTTTATGCAGCCCTCTAGCCGGTTTGATGAACTACCAGATGAATTTGATCCGACTGGAAGATTTCCAGGATCATTTGATGATGGTGATCCTCAAACCACCAACTTATATGTCGGCAATCTATCTCCTAAGGTTGCTTTCTCTGCTGCACTGTTCCGTCAAACTTGTATGCATTATCTTGTTAGCTTTACATGCTGTGGTGTTAGGTCGATGAGAATTTTCTTTTGAGGACCTTTGGTCGGTTTGGACCTATTGCTAGTGTCAAGATTATGTGGCCTAGAACAGAAGAGGAACGCAGAAGGCAAAGAAATTGTGGTTTTGTTGCGTTCATGAATAGAGCAGATGGACAGGCAGCAAAGGATGAAATGCAAGGTTAGTGTGCACATCCATGTAGTGTTAACCCCATCTGGATAATGTTTTGTTCATGTTTATGGGAACTTGAAATGCTTTTTTTTTTTTTTTGGCTGGTATTCTTACCTTAAGCTTATTTGATGATTTATTTCAGGTGTTGTTGTGTATGACTATGAACTGAAGATTGGATGGGGTAAATCTGTTGCTCTTCCATCACAGGCTTTGCCTGCTCCCCCTCCAGGACATATGGCAATCAGAAATAAGGAGGTTGCTTCTTTTCTCCTTTACACTATTGAATTCTGACTTGATATGAAGTTTTTTCATGATATGTTTGCAAGTTTTAATAGAATGTGATGTTTTTTGTATCGCGAGTCATTTTTGACGATCTTTTTCTTCATTTTATACAGGGTGGTACAGTTGTACTTTCTGGTCCTGGTGGCCCTGCTGTTGCATCTGTTACACCACAAACCTCAGAGCTGGTAGGGGAAGTTATACATGATCCGTTATTAATTCATCTGTTATTTTTTCTAGGATGCCATTTTTTATCCTGCAGCATTACTTTATTTACTTGTTCTTTCTAGTAATCATGTTCTCTCTCTTTCTTTTTGTTTATGTGATTGCACTAGTACTGTGATCTTGATATCTAGGTTATCCTGTTAGTGTCACCTTAAAAGAATTACTATTGAAAATTCTGCTGTCTTGCTTTGAGTTAGACTGTGAAGCATGAATATTTCATACTTCATATAGTACTAAATGTTATTTGATCTCTTGAATCGTGTAGACCGTAGACTGAAGATAAATTTATTACCTATCTTTTTGAGAACAACTTAATATTAATGTTTTCAAAGGTCCTCATTTTGCACACCAGTTCCAATGCCCTTATTGTTCACCAATGCCTTGATGTAAGGTCTCAAATTATGTGCTGTTTGGATCACTGAGGCGCCTTCTAGGCCATCAAAACTCGGTATCTATCCAAACAACAAAGGACTAAATTTTTAGTCGCCTAAACTTTCACCTAAACTTTAATTGGACTAACAGCTAGTCCAAGTGATCCAAACAGGCCCAGTGCAGATATTGTTTCTGGCTTCTGGCTACGTGTTTGTTGCTTCTCATGTGATTGAACAAGTTTTTTCTGGAACATGATATCCTGTGATACTGGCATACTGCATTATATTAAATGTGTGATTATCTGTTGGTAGATTTATTTCACAGTATATGGGTTCATTGACTTGATAGGTCCTTACACCAAATGTCCCGGATATTGTGGTTGCTCCACCTGATGATGGACGTCTTCGGCATGTGATTGACACAATGGCTCTGCACGTACTTGATGGTGGATGTGCTTTTGAACAAGCTGTAATGGAGAGAGGGCGAGGAAATCCTTTATTTGATTTCCTGTTTGATCTTAAATCTAAAGAGCACACATATTATGTTTGGAGGCTATACTCATTTGCTCAGGTACTTGTTGCTGTCTATACTTTGAAATTTTAAAAATGTCATCTCAGTGTTCTAATGGCATAGTATCTCTGTTCCTTTTATTCATTCATATTTGCTATTCTTAGTTAGAAGCTAGACTATCAAAAGTATTATGCTTCACTTGTGCTACCAAAGTTAACAAGCAAACAACGCTATGATGTCCATTGTGCTTGTTGCACAAAACTTGTTGTCGAATAAGCGTTACTTAGTTTATATATGTTTTTCTTGCTCAACAGAACTTTATATCTATGACCATATTATGGCTGGAACATAGTTTTTTTGAGCACCAAGTCACAATTTATTACATCCATAAAATTCAAGTAACTAGGAAAAATGATTGTGCTGATAGAATTCGAACAACTTGTGATATTGTAACATAGGGTGATACTTTACAACGATGGAGAACAGAACCATACATCATGATCACAGGAAGTGGAAGGTAATAGTTTTGAACAGTAATTCAATAGGATGAATATGCATGGTATCTGCTTATTGACTTTCTTGACAAAAATGTAATATGCATTTCAGATGGGTTCCACCTCCCTTGTCATCCAACAGAAGCCCTGAACGTGAAAAGGAATCGACATTTGCTGCTGGCAGAAGCAGGGTAAGTAACTGTTAGATGTAATCAGAACATTAGATTGTTGCTGTTGATGTCAGATAAATGGCTGTTCTGTTACGATACTAAATTTGTGCTGCCCTCTTCAGCGTGTTGAAGTGGAGCGTACATTGACTGACTCACAGCGTGATGAATTTGAGGACATGCTGCGAGCTTTGACATTAGAGAGGAGCCAAATAAAAGACGCCATGGGATTTGCCTTGGATAATGCTGATGCAGCTGGGGAGGTAATGTGTACCTTCTAATCTTATGTAATTAGCTCTATTTTCTTTTCTTTTTCGTCTCTCTTTTGCATTGCTTAATGGTACTGTGACTTCTATTTATCTATACACCCAGTCACTCACATTGAGACCATTTAATAGCTTAATGGTTATGTGTCAACAATATGAGCCTATGTAGTTACTGGATTCATGTGGCCACGGACTCACAGTCATGTAAAGTATTCATACAATGAAATGGTATCAATTTAAAACATGTAAAGTGTATATTGATTGATGAAATGCTATCTTTGTTCCTTCACCAATGTACACTAATTTGTTCCTTGGGCATTGCTTAGATGATATATAATAACTGTTGGGGCCTGGTTTTGTTTTAAAATTTTGTTATCTTTAGCTTATTTGTTGGATTAGTCATACAGCCTTCTTGATGCAAATCTCCTGTGATTCTGGTTTTTAAACTTCTCTCTTCCACATGATGTCTCTTCTGTAGTTCTCATGGCATGATTGTTCATTGTCTTGTGTTTCAGATTGTTGAGGTTCTTACAGAATCCTTGACACTCAAGGAGACGTCTATTCCAACAAAGGTTGCTCGGCTTATGCTAGTGTCTGATATCCTTCATAATAGTAGCGCTCCTGTGAAGAATGCATCTGCATTCCGAACGAAGTTTGAAGCTTCTTTGCCAGATGTTATGGAGAGCTTCAATGACTTGTACCGCAGTATCACTGGAAGGATTACTGCTGAAGCTCTGAAGGTGACTTATGTTGCACCATTTGTTGAATACTTGAGCTTATTTTATCCTTGATGTTCTTACATGTCTGCATGGATTTATTACTGTTCTGCAGGAGAGGGTTATGAAAGTTCTACAAGTTTGGGCAGACTGGTTCCTGTTTTCTGATGCATTTCTGAATGGGCTGAGAGCTACTTTTCTTAGATCGGGCAACTCTGGTGTTGTTCCGTTTCACTCATTATGCGGTGATGCACCTGAAATTGAAAAGAAAGGTAGCTCTGAGGATGGAAATGATGGATTTAAGCTTAATGAAGATGTTGCTTTGGCTACTGGAAAGGCAGCAGCAACAAAGGAGCTATTAGGGCTCCCGCTAGCTGAACTTGAGCGCCGTTGTAGACATAATGGCCTCTCTCTGTGTGGTGGTAAAGAAATGATGGTCGCCAGGCTGCTTAATTTGGAAGAGGCTGAGAAGGAACGAGTATATGAGAAAGATGTTGACATGAAATATGTGCAGGGTGAACAGCATAGGATTGGAAGAGAGGACAGTCGTGTGAATGCTCATAGTACTTCAAAATTTGGTGAAAGTCCTAATGGTGATGAATTAGATGTCTCTAGGAACAGTATGAGAGCTGGTAAAGGTCGTCCTGCAGAATCTGCTTCTGCCGAACTTGAATCATTTCCAAGCAAGAAGCCAAAATATGATCCTGTTTTGCCAGCTTCGAAATGGAGTCGAGAGGATGACATCAGTGATGATGAAGATAGAAAAGGTGGTCGAGGCTTGGGATTAAGCTATTCATCCGGAAGTGATATTGCTGATGATCTTGGAAAAGTCGATACAACAGAAACTAGTACTGACCACACAAGTCATCATCATGATACGATTGTTGATGAAGAGCTCAGGTACCTGTCCACGTTCAATATTTTTAACTTTTCCATGCTAGGTTTTATGTGTCTGCCAATCAAATACTTTGTTCAACTAACTCCAATGCCTTCTTCTCTGCAGGCAGAAGTTGAGGCAGATTGAAATTTCTGTCATGCAGTACCGTGAATCTCTTGAGGAGCAGGGTCTGCGTAACTCGGATGAGATTGAGAGGAAGGTTGCCAGCCATCGAAGGCGTCTTCAGTCAGAATATGGTTTATCCACTTCAACTGATGGTGCTAACAGCAGGCAATCTTCTGGTATGTAAGAAGGCAGGAGGGGCACCTGCTTATTTGATAGTATCATTTCCGTTTGATCTGAACTTGCATAATCATTGAGACTTTCACAGCTCCATATATTAGTTTTTTGCACTAACAATGAGCCATGGTGTACCCCTCAATTGCATTCAGTCTTTGCTGTCTCTTTATTTTGTAAGCTAGATAGATAGATAGACACACTTTAACAGTATTATATTTTGCAGAAAGAACATCATCGGAGCGGAAAGAGCATGATTATCCTAGGAAACGGCGTCGGAGCCAGAGTAGAAGCCGCAGCCCTCCAAGAAAGTCACAGGAGAGGGACCGAGAGCACAATCGCAGTAGAGACCGATCCCATGGCGGCGATGCCGGGAGGGATAGGGTACGCGAGAAAAGTGCAAGCCGAGGGCGAGACGACCACTATGACAGAAGCCGAGACAGAGAGAAGGACAAGAGAAAGGGGAGGTGACCGACCTGAAAACCCTGGTCACCATTCATCATTCGCCTTAACCTAAGGGCCCAGGACTCCAGGAGGCAGGCAATATTCGAGCCGTGGGCTACACGCCCACCAGCAGCAGCTACATCAGTAAACAATATCTGCCGCACCATGCTGCTTCGTTTGTAATAGGAATTGCGAGGATTAAGTTGAGGTTTTGTAGAGAAGACTTGTTTGTAACTGGTTAAAATTTTGCGGATTAAGATGGTGTAGTTTATGCCCAAAACCAATGCTGAATACACCCAGACCCAGAATTGTCAGTATAAGACTGAATCTGTTCTACGCTGGTGGGCTGGTACGTGGATCTTGCACGGCGTGCGTGTACAGGTGGTGGTGCGTGCGCCGAAACCGACAGTGCAGTTTTTTCTTTCTTTTTCCTTTTTTTTTTTTTAACAGACAGTGTGGTGATTCCACACGTGCGCCCTGCGCCGACACCGACACGACGGAGGGGAATAAAAAATAAGCATCGACCCAGGAAGAATTTTTCTAGGTTTTTGATAATCTTTTAACCTTTTTTTTGGTAATATTAAATAGCCAAGTGCAGGAACAGGTTAGACTTGAACGAGCAACTACTTCTAGAATGATGTTATAGAAAATACAAGACAGATTTGTTTCAATGACATATCTAATCAGACTGACACGATCATTCACTATTCCAAAATCTATCCGAAGGCAACAGTACATCGGAGGATGTTTACGCCTATCATGCCCATCAGCAAAAAATCTGGGACAAGTGCGGTGGCTATTCATCCAGTTTTGATCTCCCGTAGCTATGCTATTTGTTCCGTATAGACGGCTTCCGCCAACAGTTCTATTAAGGATCGCACAAAGAAGACACACATGCATGAGGGCTGGTGCTATTGTGGGGACAGGCATGCTTTAGCATAGTGCTTGGTCCTGGGCATAGATTCGAAGAAGCCAGACAGAGTCCATACACTTCATCTTATTTGCCGAATTACCAGCCATTTTAGTAGTGTTTTTCTTTTACACCATCTTATTTGCTGAATTATCAGCTATTCTAATAGTATTTTTTTCTTTCACACTAAATCAGCTGTTTTAGTTAATAATATTTAGGAACAAAAACTCTACTGTAATGCATTTCGACATTATCGATGGCGTGGCGTGGAGACATGGAGGATCAGTTTTCTGACGATGCCAAAGGTTTGCTGCTGTCCGAAGACTAGACATGTGTTGGTTGTCTGGAAAGATTCCGAATCCTGGGACGCACTAGTATCGTAATAATGGTGTCACGTCGTGTTATCAAAAAAGGGCGCATTTAGCACTCACAGCGCAGGGTCTAAAACCTGTGTGGTACTACGGTGTTGCCCACAGAATCACAGATAGAAGAGGGAAGGACGGATCGACGGGATGGGCACCAACCAACCTCTGGAGACTTTCCTTGAGACCGTCAGGTACTAGCTGTCGTGTCAGCAAAGCAGAGGCCAACACGGACACGAAACGTGTGCACGGGGGTGCCGTGTGCGGTGCGCGCGTGTGGTCCAGACTCCAGACACGGAACTGGATTGTTTGTTTCGGGTGTACTAGCACGACATCGTTAGCAGCACCAACTTAACGACCTGCTAAATACGCTCTGGTCGTCTGGTTTGCTAAATAAAATTCACTTCTAATAAAACTTATCGCCGTCACACTCGCCAGTCGTCACCGCTGAGGTGTTTGGACCCACCAACACCAGATACTCCTATAGTTTTACTCCGTGGATCGCCACGTCGGTAAAAACTATGACTCTATGACTATGAGAGAGAGCTGAGATCGGATCCCAATCTATCTACTGGGTGTCGTCAAAGTTTCAACCGGAGTCCGATCGTTCGGAGTTGGGACAAGAAAATAATGGCCTGACGAGACACATCTGCGTGCACTTTCCAACTTCCACCCGACCTGCGGTTGCATTCGGAGTTCGGACCAAAACGATTCCGTTAGCCTCTTGTGAGGCCACACAGGAATTTCGATTTTCAAACGAAGCTCTCGGGGGGAAAAACTCGTCCAAAACCATAATTTCCAAAGCTCTCGGGGGAAAAGAAATTCGTCTTTGCGAGGTCGAGCTCGAACATCTGTATGTGCAATGGTGCATGCAGTGCACGTAGCAGTAACCCATGCCGCACTAGGCGATGATGGTGATGACAGCGCCAGCCGCCAGATGAGATGACGGCGACGTGCTGCAGATGATGATGATGCATCGCGAAAGGAACTGGTAAAATATCCCACTGAGGCCCAAGCGCAACGGTGGCTCCCCGCGATCTCAAAGGCCGCTTCTTCGTGCGTGTGCTTGCGCCCTGTCCCTGCGGGCCGCTGCTCCTCCCTTCCCTTGGGAATTCCTCACCCGGACGGACCGGATCGGAAATTCTGAATCTTTTGGACGCTGCCTTGTCTGTGATCGGAGTGTCCGTGCGAGTGGGGAATCCAGCAAGCGGTTTTCCTGCTAAAATCCCCGCGAAATTCTCGTGCATTTCAGCCAGATCAAACAAACCGGAGCACCAAGAGTGCGTGCACATCGACTGTCCTCGCCGCACGCTGTATCGTCACCGGCAGGTGGGCCACCACGCCGGCGGCCCCGCGAGGCAGCCGCGGTTGACTGCTACTGCCACCGGTACTACTAGTAGTAGTGGCGCATCGGCTCATCTCCTTCCTCTCGGTCACTCGTGGGTGGGTGTGGGTCGCGGCCGCCACCACCCATCTCCCTCACTAGTCAGCAAGTACTCAGCACACTCCTCCTTTCTCTTCTTCTTCTTCACCCCCACATCTGATCGCCGCTGTCCGTCCGTCCTCGTCAGCCTCGACTGAGGCGGCTGCCGGCGCGCGCTTCTCAGGCACGCACGAGTTGACGGGTTCAGCACTTCAGCGGCGGCGGGATCTTGCCGCTAGTGGCAGCGCCAGTCTGGGTCCGTCCACGCAGGTACGCATGCCTCAGGAACGAGAGAGGCCGTGGCCACTTCTATGTCTCCGTTGGATTCTTCCAGCTTCTAAACTGTATTATTTAGTATTTGTTTCCTCCAAGAGTCAATAAACCGGTGCTGTCGTCGGTATTGTTGATTGATTGATTGATTATTGGTTCTGGGAGGCAGTTTCATGTTGTCAAAGTCCGATCTTGCGGCTCAACAAAGGGCCAATCCGCTGGGTATCGTTTTTTTGCTGTTGTTAAATTAAATATATAGGGAGCTGTCTGCAATTGCTATCGATAATTCAATACGATTGAACATGTTAGGAGTACCTTATACGGTTATCCGCTCCAACCCAACCATTTCTTTGTTTCTGTAATGCCAAGTTTGTTGCAATTGGGCCAAACAAACGCTGGTTAGCTATATTTATCCAAAAATAAACTTATCTTGCTTTAGAGCACCCGCCGGGTGGTCGATCGACTCTCGTCTCACCTAACTCGGTGTTCATGGAAAAAGCAGCTGCGGTGTTGTCATCACAACGCCCATTGTTTGCTCTTGTCATCGCCCATCAGTTCGTTTCTTGGATATTTTTTTAATATTTGTCAGTACTCTTTTCTTTTTTAACGTTTTTTTAATGAAAAAGCTGTTTGCATCATACAAAAGTATGGATGGTGGTTGGCCAAAGGATTAAGCAATAAATAATCCTAGTTTGTATTGTTGTATGCTAGCCATGGGGGTGGGTTATTTAGACCAGTTCTGTTCCTGTGCAGGTGTACCTGGGTCGCAGTTGCTTGTCTTTTCTGATCGCTCAGCTACTGTCTTGTGCAATTATTGGTTTCTGTATATCAAGGGACGAATTGTGTTAACCATAGCGTTGGGACTGGGAGCCCTATTCTGTGTCCTACTTGGAATTTGGAAGTAATGCCACTTCCCCTATATATTTTTTAGTTTCTTATTTCAGCTGTACTTGTCATGTTATATCTGCATTAGTCCTTCCTAGTTCCTGCAATGTGTATTTGTCATGTTAATTTGGTATTTTGGGTGATCACATCCTTGGTTGTCTGGTTTGTTGTGGTGATTCAATGTTTTTAAGTTGCATTTTGACGTTCAAAGCGCGAGTTCTTTGGTTTTATTATTAAGGATCTGTTGATGCTGCTTGTCGTACCCATGTTTTGCTGAGAATTTTATTTGATGCAGGATTTCGTGGATATACTGGTCTAAGTTGTCAAGTTCTTGACCTGACCTTATCAGTTTTGGTATGTCATTGTTCTGCTATGTTTACTCCTCTGTTAGTGACAAGACATTCTTTCCTTATGCTATGATTTTTCCAGTCTACAGCTTATAAGAATGGGGGTTTACCTCAGCACTCCAAAAACTGATAAGCTATCTGATGATGGAGAAAATGATAGACTTAAGTTTGGTCTTTCATCTATGCAAGGATGGCGAGCAACCATGGAAGATGCTGTGAGTTTCCTAATACTAGGCTATTAACATCTGTAGCATTTTGTTTGCATGACCAGGGGGTGCGAATTGGGGTCACCAATTGAATTGACTCCCCTGTCCATACTGGATGTAATTTTGTAATGTCTGGAATCAGTGAGGCTGGTAGGACAACCTTTTAGAATATTAACTTTTGGAGATAGGATGATTATTGTTTTATGGGTTACAGTTAATGTGGGCATGTGTTGCTTTTCATGGTTTCACCCCTAGAAAGTAGAACCAATCTAACACTATCAGTTGTTCAAGTATGCTGTAAGAGCCCTGTTGATTGGGGGGGAGGGGGAGGCTTGGGGGTGGCTAGGGCTGAAGGGGGCGGTGGCTATGGCGGAGGGGGTGGCTAGGGTTTAGGAGGGAGAGGGGAGGCTTCAGCCTAGGGGAGGAGAGGGAGAAGCAGCGGCAGGGAGAGAGGAGGAGGCGCAGGGAGAGAGATAGGGAAAGCCCTAAGGCTATTCTTTCTTGATCTCCAATGAGTACAATGCCTCTATATTTATAGTCCCAGTAGACTTGCATCTAAACTAATCTAATTGAGGTAAGTCCTTATAGATTTGGACTCCTCCAATTCTCAACTAATCTATTCATATTTTATTTATTTTTCCTTTATTTCGGACGAGAGACGGCGGCGAGGGCTAGGGGTGCCGCTGGGTGTGCGTTGCCCCTGCTGGTGCGGCTAGGCCCGGTTTGGCGCCAAAAAAAAAAACACCACCACCATGGTATTAGGCGCCTGAGATATGCCTTTTTTTTTTCTTGAAACAATATTAGAATATGCTTTCAGGAAACTGTTAACCCATCATTTGTCATGGACTTAGCGCTCTTTTGTCAATATTAGATTGATATTCCTTTGATTTCATTCGGTGCTTTAACACAATGAGTTTAATTAGTCCAGTGTCAACTACACACATAGTTAATATCTGAAACATGCCTAGCATTTTTATCAGTCAGGCCATTTCTGAAATTGTTCCATGATACAATGTTGAACAATCTGTCCAACAATCTGTGCATCCATGCAGCATTCAGCATTGCTAGATCTTGATAGCGAGACAGCATTCTTTGGTGTTTTTGATGGTCATGGAGGTAAGCACACCAACAACGATCAGTGCCTTTTATGTTCCATTGTATTAAACTATTCAGGATGGATGCTGCTATGCCAAATATCTGTAGAGCCAACCTTTAACATCGCACAAGCTCATATGGATTGCTTTACTCAGGAAGAGTGGTTTCCAAATTCTGTGCAAAATATCTGCATGGTCAAGTTCTCAAAAGTGAAGCCTATTCAGCTGGTGACCTAGGAGCTGCTGTCCATAGAGCTTTCTTCAGGTATATGGTGAACTAGATCCCACATGAGATATAATAAAGCTTAATTTTTATAGCATTACTGTCAGCTTAACGATGACAATTTCTAATTTTGTGGTTGTGCTATTTCAGAATGGATGAAATGATGCGAGGACAGAGAGGTTGGCGAGAACTATCTGCACTTGGAGACAAAATAAACAAGTTTAGTGGTATGATAGAAGGATTGATTTGGTCTCCAAGGGGCAGTGATTCAAGTAGTCAACAGGATGATTGGGCTTCAGAGGAGGTATATATGCTACTGACTGCTGTTGCTTTCACTCTTCTAACATAGATGTGCATCTATTTCCTCTTATCAATGAAATATAGATCCTACATGTTTCAATGTTTCATATCTTTTGAAATACTTGCAAGCTGTATCAGTTGTGAATTGCAAATAGCAGCTGAAATTTTATGGAAAAAGAAATGTCCACGAAGAGAAAACTCACACCCAAACATGGAAGCTGTGATGTCATTAATGATGAATACTATGAGCTAATTATGAAGTGTGATATCTGAAGTCCATGTCTTTATTATCGTTTGAATTATGGTATTGAGTTCATGGAATATGTCACATGTTTAATCATTTATCAGGGACCTCACTCTGACTTTGCTGGGCCAACATGTGGGAGTACAGCATGTGTAGCACTAATAAGAAACTCCCAGCTTGTTGTGGCAAATGCTGGTGATTCCCGATGTGTTATTTCAAGGGGTGGAAAGGTATGTTGCTCGTGCTCTTGCCTGAGTAAATAAGATATCATTGACAGCCTGACTATATATTTGTTCTGTGTCAAATACATGGTAGGCATACAATCTATCAAGGGACCACAAACCAGAGCTTGCAGTTGAGAGAGAAAGAATAATGAAAGCAGGGGGGTTCATCCATATGGGACGAGTAAATGGAAGTTTAAACTTGTCAAGAGCAATTGGTTAGTTATTTTCTTGCTTCTTTCAAATATAGTGCACCTTGTTTTGTGCCTTAATTATGCAAGTACCTCTTCATAGGAGATGTGGAATTTAAACAGAACAAATTTCTGCCTCCTGAGAAGCAAATTGTCACGGCCAATCCTGACATTAACGTTGTAAGCTCTCTCAACCTAGACATTATCTGATTATCTGCTATGGAACTGTGAAGCTACTAGCAGTTGCTTTTCTTCGGAAGTTCATGCAATGTTGTCCTTTGTTAGGTGGAGCTCTGTGATGATGATGACTTTGTTGTTGTAGCATGTGATGGTATTTGGTAAGGCTATTTACACCTTCATGCTATGTACAGCTAAAGTGTATTACATATGCTCCTAGTGCACAAAATCGTACACCTCGTGTTATCCTTACTGATATCAATTGCTTGGCTTTAACATACATTCGCTTATTACCGAACTACTACTTTGTTTGATGAACAGGGACTGCATGTCAAGCCAACAGCTGGTGGATTTCATCCATGAGCGAATAAACATGGTAAGCAACGGCGTTCTTTTTATTGGCAGTTGAAACTGAACTTTTTAGTAAGACTGAAGTAACAGGCAGTGACAAACCATGAATGGGGCAAACAATTGCAGGAGAGCAGCCTATCTGCCGTGTGTGAAAGAGTACTGGACAGATGCCTGGCTCCATCTACGATCGGTGGAGATGGTTGCGATAACATGACCATGATCCTGGTGCAGATCAAAAAACCAGTTAATCGGAGCAAAAAGGCCGAAGTAGCAGATCAATCTGCCAACAATGCAGATGAAGGCAAGAGTTGGTGAGTGCCTGCCTTGCTTGCTTCCTAGCTGGAATCTTTCTCGTATCTTTGTTGCACATTAACAGAAATTCTTTGGACCAGTGTTGCTGAGGAGTGAAACGACGTTGACACTCACAAGGGCGCGACCATTTTTCATGAGGGCAGGAAAAAACGAAGAAATGTGCACTACATATCTCAACTGTATGTGGCATGATATGCAGATCCTACATTAGAATCTCAGATAATGGCATTGCCTAGAGCAGTGGCGGATCTTCAGATCACAACTGTGTGCTCCATCATCCTCCCTCATCGCCTGTCGAGCATTTCAGCTGCAGCTTTCGGTCATCTACTACAGCCCACAAAACTGCGGCAAAGTTGGTGTATTCTTTCTGTGGTGTAGGCGTGTAGCTTTCCATTCTTTGTGTGTTGTAAACAAGCTTGGTTCCATGCGTCACCAGGCTATGCTTTCCTTCGATATGGTGCGTCAAATCCAGTTTTTGTTGCGAGAATGAACTGTGACCGTAGTGTGTGTTTGGTGGCTGTTTGGTGCAACAAGGGGTTGGTATAGAATTCGATGCCTGGACCTGACTCCAAATACTCGAACCTGAATTACCAGGTCACTATTTCGGATTGTAAGTATATGATGAATCTGATTTTAGTTTGGGTAATTCGGCTGTTAGTTCCTGGTACCTGATGTACCCATTTTATTTGAAATAATGGAAGGCTATACGCTTTTGGTTGTGATAGACTAATTATGTGGTTTCCTAATGTCAATTTGTGATGTAATTGGGAGCTACTCATGTTTCTTTTTCTGAAATGCTACTAAAGAACTGCTGTTTATGTATTACTTAAAATTCCTATGTCCATCACAATGGTTTTACTGATTTTAGATAGTTTGGGAACACTATTATTTTCTCAGGACAAATATCAGATACTAATTTTGGAAACCTAAATTTTTAGAAACCCGAACTATTTGACTCAGAATTTCTCAGGTAACTTGAATGCTCACCCATAGTTGCAATTTTATAGTGTTTTGATTACTGTTACCATTCATTTTTGCACGCCCTCAAATCATCTTAGAGCCCCTTTGGAACATAGAATATCCAAAACACAGTAATAGAAAAAACATAGGATTAGAGTTGCATGCCACTTGCAATTCGACGATAATTCAAAACGCAGGAAAGTCTAATGGAGCATTTGGATATAACATAGGAGAAACACAAGAATTAGAAGAAAGAGATAGACACAAAGAAAACTTTCCAAGAGATTGGACCTCATGTTATATTTTATTTCCTCTGAAATTCCTATGGGTTAAGCCATTCCGTAGGAATTTTGTATAATTCCAAGATGGCCAATCCTTCGTTCCAAAAGGTCTCGTAGAAAAAATTTCTATAGGTTTAGAATTCTGGTAGTACAAAATTTCTCCATAAATCCTCTGTTCCCTTGGGGTTTTAGTAGAGCGGAACTCAAATTTGTGGAGTGGAAAACAGGGCCTGAGCCAGTCTGGTCCGTCCGATCATCGCTCCTGCCGCCCGATGGCCGCCACGACCATCGTCCTCGCCCCGCTTCAGTCGCTCCTGTCACTCCTTATCCCTTCCCCATCGCGTCGATCTCATTTCCCTGTTGCCGGTGCCGCGCCTGCGCCTCCTTCCCCATCCGCTGCTCCTCCGGCAGCTCCGCCACGCGCCACACGGCCAGCGCTGCCTGGTGTAGTGGTGCTAGTATCTACCAAATCAGCCATCTGCCCTCCTCCTCTTCAAAGCAAGTCCATTTCCCCTTCCTCTCTACCCTCTCCCTCATCTCCGGCCGGCGGGCGGTGGCCGAACCTTCCCTTTCCCCGTCGCGTCGCCCTGATGGCTCCCTCCGCAGCTCTCGCTCCGGTGGCCTTCCGCTCCGCCTTCTCGACGCCGCTCGCGTCGAACCCTACCCGTAAGTCCCAAAGCTCCATCTTTTACGCCCCATTTCTGTCGGTTCTTCCTCGAGTTTCGATTTACCGGCGGGAGTAATTGGGGAATCTGGAATCGGTTCCTCCCCAACGGTTGCACAGCGCATTATCCATGCACTGGGGGTCTGATTTGGGGAAGACTTCTACTGGAGGTTGTGTCATAGTCTAGGGCGTTGGGCGGGGGCTGCGTGCGGGAACGCCAGGCACGGCGGCGTCTTTGTTGGGACTTGAGAGCAGCTTCCGCTGATGGTAGCCGGCTGCCTGGCTTGGAGCTGTTGAGCTCGAGTCGGGGTCTCGAAATGAGTAGAACTGTCCATCTTGCAACGGCTGTTACCTGCCTATGAATAATTACGAGCTTGAAAAAAAAAAAATACTCTAGGTTTTTAGATTTACTATGGACTCTTGTTGCTTTGTTCAAGCAAACTTTTGTAAAATGGACTCTTGTGCACTTTTTCCAGGCTGCCACTGTTTTGTTAGTTGCTGATAATTTGATATTGGATTGGGTAACATCTAAACATCTTGTGCCCATTGTTGCGACTGTTGTTCAGGTAATAGAATAAACATAGAAGGCGCTTTCTGTTTGCCGTGTTCCACAAGGAAGAGAGCTGGTTATAGACCTTTCCGAGTGTACAGTTTATTTGGAGGGAAGAAGGATAAAGATGAGAACGGTGACGAGGCACCATCGAAAGTAAGTAATTGGCCAGTGGACGATCATCTTGATATTGTGTCTGTTGTTATTGTTAAGGTCGTGTTCCTAATATTAGCTAGAGCTAAAAAACACACTCTAATTTCATTTTTTTTTCCTGGATAATTTATTATGTATATATTTATGGGAGAAGCCCACTTTTGGCCATTCAACTATAGCTAAGTTAGACTTTGGCCATTCTCCTCTGATACTAGAAATCTTTGGCCATTGAACAATGGAAGCCATTCATGTTTGGTCATTGAGCTGGTTTCAATGGTGGTTTTGCTGACATGAATGACATGTGGCAATAGGCCCACTCATCAGACCTCTCTCTTCTGTCTCCTCCCCAAGCCATCTATCTCCTTGTCTCTCCCCATGCATGCCATGGGTGCCTTCCCCTCATAGTGTGCCGCTCTCCCTCCTCCATTAGGGCACCACCACCACCTCCTTGACACGTCCTAGCCTATGTGTGCATCTGTGCCTGCACCCTTGGCATTCATGCTACCATGGCGCCCCTTGCGGAGTAGTAGGACCACGACGTGGAGAGGAGGAGGTGCACGTGGACTCCCCTAGATCCGTCTGACTGCCTCTTTGCAGCGTGTCTCACATTGGCCAGAGCCATTTTTATGGCTGTGGCAGTAGACATGGAGGAAGAGGTGCTGCATGAGAGGAGGTGGCTTGTGGTGGCGACAGCAAGGGAGTGGCAAGAGAGAAGATAGAGAGGCGAAAGATAAGAGAGAGGGTGAAAGCTGAGAAGTGGGTTCCACTGCCACGTGCAGTCCATGCCAATGAAAACCACATTGAAGCCGCCTAGATGGCCAAATGTAAATGTTTTCAATAGTTGGGTGGTCAAAGATTTCTGTTTTTTGAGATTCATGTTCGAAATCAGATTTAGGTGATAGTTTGATGGCAAAAAATGGACTTATCCCTTGTACTCATGAGGCAAATAAAGAAAAGCATGCAAAGAATTTCATGGAAATAATCTTTTACGAGCAGCTAACACCTGCTCTTTATGCCGCGAGTAATGCAACCCAAAATGTCAAGCTTTTTCTTTGTTTGGATACTTGAGTAATGATTGGTCATATAAAAAATTAATTCTGCTCGAAACATTGTTTGGATGCTACCTTTGAAGCTTGCCGACCTGACTCCAGTCATTTAGTTTTTTATATATATGTTCTCATTTCGTAATTGACATTTTGTTTATAACAATCTTGAAGCCCTCTGATATTTTAATAACTTTAGGCAGGGATTTTTGGAAATATGCAAAATCTCTATGAAACTGTTAAGAAGGCCCAAATGGTTGTCCAAGTTGAGGCTGTCCGGGTGCAGAAGGAGCTTGCAGCGTATGCTTTTATATCATAAGTTATCTTTGTCATGTTGATGCAAAATAGCCTGTCTGTGCGACTTTTTTTCCTCCAATTTTTTAGGACTGAGATTGATGGTTATTGTGAAGGTGAACTAATCAAGGTATCGTTGGGAAGGCCTTTTATTATATTCTCTGTATTTAAACTTTGTTTATGCCTGCCAAACAATTGAATTATTACATTATTGAGAAAAACTAATGGTTGGGCCTGTAAAAATCTTAGCATCATTTACGGATAATGGCCCATCAATTCTTGTCTATTAAATTATCTAGTCATGTTGTACATTTGAGATTATGGTTCTTGTCTTTCCTATAAGGTTTTGAATTGTTATCTGAACTACACAAAGTCACTTTACTTTTGTTAGCTCTGGGTCTAGATAAAACTGTATAGTAAATATTTTAGGTCACTCTTATGTAGTTTTGACATGTGGACACTGGCAAAGCTGTTCGTTCCAAGGCAAATAGTTGATGTATTGTGCAGGTGTTATAAAATTGAAAACAATATATCTGAGCATCTAGAATGTGTCATTTTGTAAACTTGTGAACAATATATATGCTCTTGGGGTTTTTTTGTGCCCTACGTATTTATTGGTGTAAGAACTTAAGGTCTTTTGTATTTCTCTACTTCCAATGCTTACCTAGGCCCATAACTGCTTTTGATTCTCTCGACAGGTTACACTTTCTGGAAACCAGCAACCTATTAGAGTTGAAATCACAGAAGCTGCTATGGAGTTGGGTGCTGAAGTATGTATTATGCCTTTGCTAGTTTGATTATTTTACCTGAAGTTTTTGCGTGAGTTAATATTGTCATGTCTGATGTAGATTGTTCATATGATTGTTTGCATGTTGAGGCAAATAGATATTGATTTTAGTGATGTAGTTACAGGTTATAGCAACCCATTTCTCAAAATCTGAATATAAATTGGCTAAACACCTTATGTTTGTGCACATTCGCACCAGAGAAAATTGCCTGTAGCTACTGACACGTGTGCTAAAATGATCTGACCTGTGAACAATGTGCACATCAGAAATATCATCACATTGCAGGATATTCCATATTCATGATACACACAACTTGTCTGCATAAGAAGACATTGATGGTTTATATAAGGAAGGTACTCAATTCGTTGCTTCGGAAGGGAAATAGGGAATCCCCACTACTTGCACCCTTATATATTAAAAAAAAGATGCATCTTGTGTCAAACTTGGTTACATATACAGATGAGAACTTGTAGATTAGTAAGATTCTTTTTGTACATTTTAGATAGATTGATGATTGCCTGGCATGGCATGAGATATAAGAAAGCCTTTTAGGCTACCTCAACATTTTATTTTGTCGTCAATCTCTTGCTTATCCCAAAACTTGTTATGTTTCCTTTCAGAAACTTTCCGAGTTGGTCAATGATGCTTACAAGGATGCACATCAACGGAGCGTCCAGGTGCGAATCTTGATGATGCTTTTATTGCATACGATAAGATAAGCAGGGGGTTTCCAGCTGATTGCTGTATAGAGGATGTAAAATCTATATTTACACTAAAATGATATCTGATTAATACCTGCAGGCCATGAAAGAGAGGATGGCTGACTTGGCACAGAGCTTAGGAATGCCTGCGGGCCTTGGTGATGGCCTCAAGTGATGCCGCGATTTGGGAAAGCTTTCCAATAATTTTTTTCCTCAATTTTGTACACTAGCCGTGTGAGTCCTAAGCTTAACCCCCTCTGCGACCTCTCATAGCTGCGTAAGAAGTGTTACTTGTGAGCACTTGTTTCTTTCAGCTTTAGCTGTAATATGCTGTTTTGCACAGGCAGATATTTGCATCCTGGTATATTTCTAGAGGAAATGAATCATGGTAATTAGGCTTGCACTTGCGCGGTTGCGCCCTGTGGTCTGCTAAGTTGCAAGATACGGGCCAGGCTCTGTTGGGCATGTTTCCAACAATTGTTGGGCTGGTGCAGCCTGGGAAGTTGAGACAACCAAGCCCACTCCTATCTATACCGAGAGCCTTTTGGTGCAGCCTGGGAAGTTGAGACAACCAAGCCCACTCCTATCTATACCGAGAGCCTTTTTTTTTAAAAAAAATTACACAGTACAACGCAGACGCTCACAACACGCACGCACACTCATCCCTATGAACACACACGCAAACCTTACCCCTATGAGCACCTCCGAAGGACTGAACCGGCGGATTTGAAAATTCCCAAAGTCACCACTAGTGTCTCGTCGTCGACGGGAACGTTGCTTACCATTTAAAGCATAACGCTGATAAATTCTGGAAAAATCCTAGGAAAGGTGCGAGCACCAGAATTTGATTCCTGGTGGGTAGCGTCACACTGGACAGTCCTACCATTGGACTACAGACCCATTCGCATACCACCGAGAGCCTTCAGAATTGGTCGTGTGACCAAGGAGGGAGAAGAGAAATCATGACTTTAGTGAACACGATGAAGAGTAAAATGCTAAAGTTTTGCTCTTGTCACATCATTACTAGACCCTAGCCGTTGCATGTGGCCTGAAATGGATCATGGCTGGCATGTTTGCTTATGAATTCACTGCAAAGACTGCAGTTTCCTATGGTCTTTTGTATAATGTTCGCTGCAGGCGATACATGCCCTTTTCCAGTTTAGTAGTATGCCTGGGCACAAAAGTACATTGAATTTAGCCTTGTTAGCCGAGTCGGTCATGCATCATCGTGTTTATCATGGAAAGTTCACACCTACCAGCCTTTAAATTAAATTCTTTATTAAATTTCGAAGCCACAAGGTTCTTCTCTGAGTCTTCTCCAAGTCTTTATTCTGGGGGAAACCTCCAGATCTATTCAGAGTTTAATCACAACAAAATATGTAACAATAGGAATAGCTCGAGACTTTTTCCTAGTCTGTTTTCCTAATTAATTAAGTAAAATATATGCAGATCTTCACCGTGTAATCCAAGATTTAAAAACCTGAACCACCATGTGCACATCTGCTCTACAAGACTTAATTTTGCAAGCTGTATGAGTTCGAGTCTATTCTGGTGGCCCATTTACTAAAAGCATCTCCAACAGATATGCTATCTTCAATAGCTAAATTCTATAGTTTAGCAATTTTGTAGAAGTGCAAAAGTTGTAGAAAGAAAGAGTTCTGCAAGAGACTTGCTATTTCCCATCTGCTATATTTAAAAAATGCCACGTCACGTAACTACCAGGTCATTCCCACCTGCTCGGAGTCGCGGACCTATTCCTCGCGCGTGAATAGGTCGCACAGACTCATCCGTGGCGAAGTCATGGCTGGTATGCGGTTTCGCGAGTTCACATAGGAAACTTTGATCCCTGTTCATCCTGGCGGCGACGGACGCACAAACTAGCTCATCGGCGGCGGCGTCCTGACAGGTACGCGGCTTTGATCCCTGTCCCGTCCAGGTTCTGTGGCTTCCGATCGATCCACCAACAATCCTCCACCAACAGGGACGCTCATCTTGCCGGCGACAGGTTGCTGCTACTGAGTAATTTGTAACTCAATCACGTATGTCCATCTTTGCATTGGATATTTATTTAGGTCACGTATCGGATGAGTAGATTGAGACTGCAATAGTGTGTAGGGAATGATTACTGGGCATCTTAATTTTTTAATCGTCGTGTAGGTGTTCGACCAACCTAATCAAAGGTCCGTAATGGAGTTTCAAGATGTAGTTAATGAGCTGATGGATTCGTCGTCGTCTTCGTCATCGTCGGATGATGATGACGATGAGTTATATACTGCGGCAGCGGATATATTAGTATCAGACATTGCCAATTCAGCTTGCCATCGTGGTTCTGTAGAGGGACATCGTGTTTTGAATCGTGATAGGCAGTCAGGACACCACCGACTATATGAAGATTATTTCTCAGATAATCCTACATATGGACCTAGCTATTTCAGGCGCAGGTTAATTTTCTCATATTTTATTAGAGCATCTCCAACAGATATGCTATCCTTGTTAGCTAGGCTATATTTACAATTTTACAGCAAAAATTGAGTTCCAACAGGTGTGCTATGTGGTTGTGTAAAATAGCAAGTGGGCTATCCCTGAAATTTCGGTAGCCATAGAAAGCCAGCGAAAGCCGCTCGCCATCTGCCAAAATCGCTAGCCACAGCGCCTTCCCGCATGCGCGCGATACTTCCCGCCTGCTCTGAAGTTTCGCAGCCAAATCACTCGATTTCAGCGATTGCTAGGCCATCCATCTCGTCCTCCCCTTCTCTGCACCTGCCACAAACACCGCTCCATTGGCAATAGCAGGCGACCGAGGCCGCCGTGCCGGCGTCACAGTCCTCCCCGTCGCCGTGAGCTGCTTCCCCGGCGCACCGCTGGAGCCGCTCCCTCATGGATAGGTCGCTTCCTCCTAATCGCCACCCCACCGCACCACAAGAGCAGCTTCCTCATGGAGATGCTCCGTCGTCCTGGGGAGATCCCAACTATGCCGGCAGTCAGATGGGAGCAGCATCTGGTGGATGGAAGCAGCAATTGGGATGGGAGCAACAGGCGATTGGGGGATCCCAATTGCAGATGGGAGCAGCAAGTGATTGGGAGCACCAGGACTCACCGACGCTGTCTTGGTTGGAGAATGCGGCGCAAGGAGGCTTGTGTCGACGAGTCCTTCCTCCCAATAGTGTTGCTGCTGCTGCTGCTGCATCAAACCCATTCCTCGACGTGTGCTCCGGTGAGTCTTTGTTCATGTGAAGCAATTCCGTGTCTTTCTGTTCATGTGAAGCACTGGATTTCGGAAGAGACAATAGTACTAGTACTAGCATTGATTCCATTAGCACTAGCCTATAGGACCACACATCGTCTAGCTTCCATACAGAGCAAGCTTTTGCACTAGAACTGCATTTGGACACATAGGAAAGTGTCAGATCTGCTGAACCCATGCTTTTTGTAACCTGAGATTTTATCAATAACTGTTTATGAGCAGTAGGAACTGAAAATTGCAATGAGCTGAGTTGACAAAGTTCAGTCATGGGCACTCGATTTTCAACACTTCTAGTTTGGCTTGCTGCACTTCATTGGACTAGATCACAGATGGATGTTGAAAAGGGTAGTTTAGTTGAAAGCAACAAGGTTACTAACTAAGATCAGATAGGCTGTTGAAGTCAGGCAATGATGATCTGATGGATACAATAAAATAGGGTTCCTATTTGAAAGAAATCTTTCGTATTGTTTAATGCCTAGCAAATCTTTCATATTTAAGTTGCAGGTATTGTCTTGTCCATTTTCTATAATTTCAGAAAACTCTGTATTTTTGCTTGCACTTGACAACATGCTGATAACATGTTCGCTGTTCAGTTCATCATCTGATGTGTTCCTTGTGTTTTCTTTTCTAGCCGAAATGGATTCAGGGAGACCTTTGACTGACATGATTGTGGAGAGTTCCACTCCAGGTGGAGTGTCTAACAATATCCCACATCATAATGAATTACAAGCACGTGATGAGGTCCGTACTGTGGTCAAAGTAAATCAGAAAAGGTCAAAAAATTTCACTATTGAGGAGGACGAGATGTTGGTGTCAGCATGGCTAAATGTGAGTTTGGATCCTGTGAGAGGAGTCAATCAAGCAAAAAGTCATCTTCTGCACGAAATAGTCATCATACTCCTCAACGGCATTCATTATGCGTACAAACACGTGACGCCGCATTCGGAACCTATGCCATCCGATAAAAAAATTTAATCAGACCTCAATGCATGTACTAAACATATAAAGGACCCGTGTTTTGCAGCAGTTGGAAGACCTGATGCAACTGCAGCTGCAAAATAAGCCCTGAATCTTGGCTTTATTTGGACAACTTTAATTGGAATCCTAGTTCAATCTACGTGGATGGACGGGCATTCGGATTACCACCGAATGGTAATAGATTTGCTGTGTGAAAACAAAAAAGTCTGACACCTTCGACATGACCTTATATCAATTTTATGTATATCTATAAACCTCAAGAGCATGTTTGGGTATGGATAGTGATTGGGATAGGAATTACCTATCCCACCCTTTTTAAAAGATCTCAGCCATCTATTTTTCACATTCCATTTAATCCTAGCTGTTCATCTATTTTTTTTTCTATCCCTATCCCACTTTCTATTTCCTATTATCCAAACAAGCCCCAAGTATTCTTGCCAGTGTTAAGCGGAGATAGTTTACTCCTCTTATGTGCCACTAAATTGAACGGAAGTTTTTTCTTTTATATACAAATCCTCTTACATGCCACTATAAGCCACCACTAAATGGTACTTTTCCGTTTAAAATTATAGTTCGTTTGACTTTTTAAATTCTAAGTGTGACCGTTCGTTTTATTCAAAAAAGTTTATACAAATACAGTCAAATTTAAGTTATTCTTAAAGAATATTTATTATTAAAACAAGCCATAATAAAAGATGTGATATTTAACATAATTTTTTTGAATAAAGACGCAGTGGTCAAACTTAAGGTTAAAAAAAAAGTCAAACGAACTATAATAAAGAACAAAGTTAGTAAAAGATAAAAAACGACAAAAAATTAGGCAATTGTTTTCATCAAATCCACTTTGTTTAGTACTAGTTAACTTTGTTGCACCTTTACGGTCTACTACCTCCACCCCGAAAAGAATGAAATTCTAGTTATCTTTGGTTAAATTATATAAAGTTTGTATAATATAGAAAAGAGTAGGTGTCAATATTAATGCCACCAAATATGTATACTGTGAAAATATATTCCATGAGGAGTCTAATGATATATTTTTTTATCATAGATATTGATATTTTTTTATATATAAAGAGATGGTTCAACTCAGAATATATCCTTTTCTAGAGGAAGGGAGTATATTTAAACATAGCTCTTTTGCACTAGTGCTCAAAATTCTCTCAACAATGAGCACCTGAGAGGCTCAACGCCTCAATCCTTTTTCCAATGAAATAATTCTGGCGACTCCGGACGAGACAGTTGCACCGCGATCAAGTTTGGTTATGAATTCATTGCAAAGATTGCAGTCTTCCTATGATCTTTGTATAATTTTCTCTGCAGTTGATACCTGGCCTTTTCCAGTTTAATATGCCTGGGCATAGCAAAGGTACATTGAATTTAACCTTATTAGCCAAGCCTGTCAGGAATCATCGTGTTTATCGTGGAAGTTCACAACTGCCAGAGCCTTCTTTATCAAATTTTGAAGCAACTCCGAGTCTTTATGATCTCAAGTATGGATTCAAAGATCCTGGAAAAATCACATGATCTAATTGAAGTTTAATCATAAGATCTATGTCTATATCTTTTGTAATCTAAACCCCACTAAATTCTATCTCCACATGCAAGCTGTCCATTTCAGCAATAAGCTAGCACAACTCACTAGTACATGCAATATCATTATCCACATGAGACACATTATCCACTAACACGCTTAGTTGTTGACATCAACATGCCACACCATCCACTAACATTAATTTATAATATTTTATCATTTTATATATATAATTATATGTGTCTAATATGATTTTATATCATTCGCAATTCTCACAAAGAACACGTATATGTGTCTAATATGATTTTATATCATTCGCAATTCTCACAGCAACACGTGAGATGCTTCTAGTTTTGTATATTTTATAAACTGAAGAGTTGGTGTTTAGTGTTAAGCGGAGATATTTTATTCTTATATAAGAATCCTCTTGTGTGCCACTAAAAGGAACAAAAGTTTATTCTTATATACCAATCCTCTTACATATCATTATAAGACACCATAAGACACCACCAAACGGTAATAAAAGATAAAAAAGGACAAAAACTAGGCACTTGTTTCATGAAATCTACTTGGTTCTTGAGCAGCTGATGATTGTACTTATGCACTTTTATAATATGCTCTTTTGCCACGAAAAGAAGGGAATTAATTCTAGTTCTATCTTTGGTTGAACTATCTAAAGTTTGAATAAGTTTATTGTAAGGAAGAAGTGTTAATATTTGTGATACCAAATAGATATACTATAACAATATATTTCACGAGGAATCTAATGACTTTCATGAGAAATCGAATGATATCTTTTTATAATGTAGACATTGATACTGTCAAGATGGTTTACTTGGTACTGTGCTAAAATTATATCCCTTTTCGGAGGGAGAGTATATTCAAACACATATCTTTTTTGAAATAAAGACCGGAGCAGATCTTCCCAGTATATTCTACCCTCCTCTGAAATTCGCTCCTGCTTCACAGTATATTCAACCCTACTCTGAAATTCGCTCCCACGGGAGTCGAACTCAGGATCTGAGAGTGCTGCTATAACCATTTTACCAAACATAGGCCTTTTGCACAAGCGCTTAGAATTCTCTCAACAATGAGTAGCTGAGAGGCTTAATCCTTGTTTCAATTAACAAATCCCGTGGAATAAAGAAAAAAATAGGACAAAGAATTATATTCTAAAGGGAAAAATCATATAGACCTTTTGCACAAGCGCTTATAATTCTCTCAACAATGAGTAGTTGAGAGGCTTAATCCTTGTTTCAATTAACAAATTCTGTGGAATAAAGAAAAAAATAGGACAAATAATTAGTCCTCTCTTCCAAATTACAGTTCGTTTGACCTTTTTGATCCCAAGCTTGACCGTCCGTCTTATTCAAAAAAATTTGTACAAACTTAGCTGAATTTAAGTCATTATTGAAGAACTTTTATTAATAAAAGACCCACAAAAAATATGTGATATTTTGCGCAGTTTTTTTGAAAAAAATGAGTGGTCAAACTTGGGATTGAAAAAAATCAAACGAACTACAATTTGGGACAGAGTTAGTATATTCTAAGGAAAGAATCATATAGAGCTTTTGGGGCAAATGATCGATGCCAATCATATATTCAGGAATTTTGAGGCACATTGTAATGACAAATTTAATTTTGTAGGAAAATTTTTGAGTAGTCCTGATTCGTTCACCAAATGTTTTAGCTAAGCTAGTTTTTCAGTTAAAGCATCAGTTGCATATGTGAAACTCTAAAATTCTTAGTTATGCAAGTCTGACTCACGGTATTCTTTTAGGCCCTTTTTAGAGGGAGAAATCCTACTTTGATATGTGGTTTTGCTAATGTAGTGGGCATGTGGCAGTGGGGTTTACTTGCTAGCCTCTCCCTCCCCTATGTTGTCTCTCTTTCCCCTCTCTTCCGGCCCAAATCACACTTACCTTTTTTTTAAGGATTGGCAGGAGAGCCCCCTGTAACACCCCCGGTGTTACGTTAACCTAAACCTGCCATGTCATCATCATCATTTCATGAGCATTCATGGTTAGAGAACCTTAATGCAAACAACCAAAATGAGTTTATCTAATTCTAGGGCTGTTTGCGCTTTTTCATATCATATGTGTATGTGTATCCCATTTAAATTTCACTTGCAACCTGATTATAAAAGTGATCAACTAAAAGCAACCTTGGTGTGTACAAGTGCTTGGCTAACCCTGACCTACACCCTAACCAAGTTTTACAAGTCAAATGATGCAAAAGAAAGAATCAAAATTGAATTCGGAATCCGAATCCCAAAACCCTAACCCTGGAATGGTTAAGTGTTGGATTTGAATTTCAAGTTCAATTTTGAGGAGCTAACTAATAATTAATTTTCTAAATAAACTTTGCCAAACTTTGGTACCATTTCAAAGTATGAAGTTTGTACTTTGAAAGTGTGCCATTGGTTGGGTTTGAAAGGTGCCACATCAGCATTAATTAATTGCCCAAAAGTCCAATTTGAAATTCTTCTTCAAAAGCTGAAATTCAAAAGCCTTTTACCCCTTTTCTAAATTTCATATCAAAATATTCAAAATTTGGGAAAACTCCAAAAATACAGTTTGTGCATCTCTTTGATCTCTACAACTTTGGTATATAAAGTTTTTCAAGTTTTTGAATAAAATTTGAACTAATTTCAAAAGTTCTCCAAATTGGGAATAGTCCCCTTTTGCATTTTAAACTCAATTTCAAAAAATTATTCAGTTTCATGAAAAACTTTCTAAATGAAAGTTGTAGATCTTGAAAAATGGAACAACTTTTATTTTTGGAGATTTTCATCTTTTATTCAAAAGTTAAAAGTAATTTTGAAATCCCAAAGAATTGAATTTGAACTCATTTTCAAATTTGAATGGCAATTCAAAAATTATTTGGATTTTAACAAAACTTCTTTAATAAAAGTTGTAGAGCACAAAATTTTGAACAATCTGTATTTTTGGAAAATTTTGAGTTCAGTTCAAAATCTTGGAGTAATTTGAAAAGGGAAAATGGTGAGCGGCACTATGCTACAGTAACAGGGGGGCACCTCACCCTTGCCCATACCGGACGGCCGGTCGATTGCCGCCGTGGCTACTCTCGTCGTTTCCCGGTTTTCCCGCGCTACCAACCAGCTCCTCACCGTCGCGAAGGCTCCTGCCACCTCGCCAAGCCATCCATGCCCTATAAAAGCCGGCGCCGACCGTCAATTCTTCTTCTTCTTCTTCTCTGTCACCGCCGGCAATCGTCACCCGCCGCCCAAATTCGAGCTCCATGCTCCACTGCCACTCTTGACATCTTGCCACAAGCTCCGCAAACCCCTAGCGCCTCTCTAGAACTCACTAGCACGAGCTCATCTATCCGGAGGAGGTCGCACGGCTTCCTCTTCCCCAGAACCGGCCGCCGGCCCGTTGGTTACTCCACCGCGGTCAAGGCTGCTCCGCTCCGCCTCCACTCCCACCAACTAGCGCAGAAAGTCAAGGTGAGCCTCTGGAAACCGTAGCAAATCTCGGTTCGAGTCCGTAGCGACTTCGCCGCATGCCGTCGCCGCCGTGCGCATGTAAGCCGCCGCGGTCGGGACTGCGTGTCCTCTGGTGATGGAAAGTGGACAAGTTATACCTTGTCGGGATCGGGAGGAAGAGAGGAGTCCGTTTATGTGATCGGGTTTCGTCGGAGAGTCGTCGACGGGCGTGCGCCGCCGTGCGTCGCCGCCACCTTGTTCGGCCTAAAAAGAAGAAAGAAGAGGAGGGGAGAAAGGGGGCGGACAAAGGGGTCGCCCTGTCGGTCGGAGGAAGAGGAGGAGAGGCACGCGCGCCAAGCGGGCGTGCTGGACCGGGCCGGATGGGCCGTCTCGGGCCGCCGCAAGGCCCCGGGAGAAGATGGAAAATACTTTTCTTTTTCCAAATTGATTTTCCAAAGCACAGTTTTCATCTTTTTGTTAAAATTTTATTTGGGCAAGTAAAAATATAAAAAAAATATGTTCTGTGATCCTTGAGTGATGCTCTACACCAAAAAAATGCTAACTCTGTTTTTCCAATAAAATTTAATTATGCTATAATTTGCTCTTTTAATCGATAAATGCAACTTCCATGATTTTTAATAATTAAAATATAAGTCCAAAAATCATGAATTTTGTTTTGTGTGTTAATTAGATGATGATGATCTTAATTATGAAGTTTTATCAGGTTTTGATTAATTTTTTGTATTATGCTTAATTAATACCTTAATTAATTAGTGTTTAATTAGATAATTCTTTGAATAATTAGGGTTTAGTTAATCTCCAATTAGCAAGTTAATTAGTGGCTTTCAACGACTGTAAAAATGGTTAATAAATTAGTAATCACCCTTAATCACTATTAGGGTTGCTTGATTTTGGGATTGAGTGATGACCCTAGGTCATTAACCCTAATGACCTTTGGCATTTCATGTTGATTGCGTATCGCTAGTCCGTCATCGTCGACGCTAGTTATACTCCTTAAGTGCAACTGTACCGTGAAGGAAAGTTGTACTCAAGATAGGTTAACAATCGTTGCATCACTATCGCATGCTCTTTTTTTCACCGCATCGTAATCATGCATTTCAATCGTGTAGTTGTGCCGCCGAGGAGGGGGTTGATCCGACTCCGTTTCTGAAGAAGGTGTTCATCGTGAGAAGGTTGGGACTAATCTCGGTGATTGGGTAACTGCTCCTAACTTCGTCAAGCCCCAAGGCAAGCCCCGGATGCATTCAAACTCGTCCTTGTATTTTGAAAAGTTTTTATGATTTCATGTGATGATACAATGCATTAGGTGTAGGAGTTGTGTGATATCCTACTTTGCTACATTTACCGTACCTTGATATATTATCCTGGATACCTGTTTTGATTTATAAAATGCTTAGTATACGCTCCGCTCTGCTGATAGCATAGGCTTTATAAATAAATGTTTTCAAAGTGTGATAACAAAATCCCCATTGAGGGCATTCTATTTAAAAACTCGATGTTGCTTGTTGTTTATCCTTGTTCCGACGGGGTCAATGATATACAACAAGAACATGATGATGAGTAAATCGAGACGCCCGGTGGAGTGACTTGCATCGGGGAGGGGCTATTGCCCTGGTGTAGTGTCGTCCACTGGTGTCGGTTAAGGACCGTTCGTTGTGGTGATCCTGTGGTCAAGATGGTTATTGGATAGTACTAGTCGCATGCTAATGGCGGTAAGCTCCCTTGTATGATCCATACGAGAATGGACACTGGGACGGGAAGTAGCGTGTACCCATACTACGAGTGCACCCATCGACGGTTGTGACTGACGGCATAGGAAGATGGTGTACTGTACTCTCGTGGCTAGGACCCGTTCTGATATGGAGAAATACAAGCGTGAGTTGATGTATGTGAGATGTTTGGTCCTGCATACATCGTGAGGCTAGGAAGCCCCAACTGGGTATATAAAGCGATTCGAATCGTCGTTGCTCCACGATATGGGAGACTTGACCAAGCGTCAGCATCATAGTAATGATGAAAGTGAGAAAGAAAGGTTTTGAATTCGGCATATGGTTGACAAGTGATTGGCAAAGTAAGGATTGGCTTAGTCTCTTTTCGCAAAAGGGTGTCTTTTGATCTTGCTAAAGCCTCACCTTGATTCCCATTAGCCAGCATTCCTGAGTCTTCTCCTCAATTTTTTGGTCGGGTAAGTCTTGCGGAGTACTTTTTGTACTCAGGGTTTGTTCAACCCCTGTTGCAGGTGAACCGCATGGACAAGAGTGCTACGGCCCTTGTTGCATGACGGTTATCGAAGAGGTGACTGATGAGGAATAAATTGAGTGGCCTCTGGGCAGGGTACTTTTGTTGCGTGGTTTGTAATAAAGCTATATAATGGTACTTCCGCTGTTTTGTAATAATGCTACTCTGGTTTGTATAAGTTTGACAAAAGTTTTGTAAATTAAGTTATTGTAAGTATTCCGCTACTCTGGTATTTTGTATGAAAACTGTTGTAATACTGTGATGTCTCTGTAAGTATCGATCCTGGAGGAAGCGTGGTTCATCGGGGTTTCACCCGACGGAACGTTCTAGGTTATATGGTGTACGAGTATGACCGACAGAGGTCTTAGGGACAATGTCAGGTGCTTGTGGGCCATATAATTTAGAAGGTTCTGCCACACCCCCTACCTATATTTTTGTATTAATAAATAATATTTACAATTTACAACAGAGACTACAGCAAATACAAGGCTAACAAAGCCCAAAAACAAAAAAAAGAGAAGTATTATAGGAAAAAAATCTCACACCAATTAAGAATGGATTCCGCAGTCTTATTCTTGGCTTTGATGCAAACCAAACTAATTTGCCGAAAGGTACTAGGGCAAAGGATATCAGCAGGTGGAGCAAATCACACTTACCTCGCTGAACACCTCTTTTCCTCTGCCTACCAGTCCATTGATTGCCCCATTTTCCATGGCTAAAGTGGAGAGGGTGTCATATGGTTGGATTTAGAGAAGGTGGCAACTCATGATGAGACGTTGCACGGAGGTCAACTCTCATCCTATGCAATAACTTGGAGATCGATCTGGTCTCCTTCTCTTTGATCCAACTTGTCTTCATCAATCCATAGTGGGCAATAGCCGTAGCTAGGGTGGCACATGAGATAGAGAGGAACTTGGGGCAGAGGCCATGGCAATGCTTGCGCTTGTTGGGCTTGGGGAGGTAGAGTCCATGGAGGTGGGCGGGAGGGAGGGACATAGGGGTCCAGTTCTAAAATACAAAGACGTCCTCCCCCATGGTGGTTTTGTTTTGGAGCTTCCTATCAGCGACCACAAGGACAAGTACTTTGTCAATGGCAAGGATGTACCTAGGCATCAACATGTTAAGCGCACTGCCATGAGGAACATGAGCGCTTGGCTAGCAACGATGACCTCGTTGTGAGTGTTCCTGACCCTGTCCATGCCATGGTGCATACTCCTTCCATCCAAAATAGAAGTCTTTCTCGCTTCCCGAGGAGTCAACACTTTTTAACTTGGACCTATAATATATAAAAAAGAATATTAATATTTTTAATATATATAATTAGTATTATTAGATAGATTGTTGAATATACATTCATGGTAAACTTATTTATTGCACGTATTATCTACAAACCTAGCCAAAGTTAAGAAAATTTGATTCACACACATCCCATAGCGTCTTCCTTTTTGGGACGAAGGGAGTATGTCATCAATGCAGATGTTGCAAAGTGCAATGAGGCTAAGCACAAGAAGCATTGCTAGGCTTGAGGGAGGTGTAGGAGAGGGGCCATGCCTGCCATTTTGGGCGTAGATGTGGATGCAAACACACAATGATGGTGGCCACAAGGCATTGTGGCATATGCATGGGCGAGCTTAGTGGCACCAATATGTTGAGCGGATGTGGTTCTTGGTGCGATGACAGAGGAGAGAAGGAGACGCTAGTGGTGTGGAGGTGGTATGTCAATATGTGATGACGACATGGTAGACAAGGAATGCATAAGTGGCGTTGGAATTGAGGATGTTAAGGTATAATAATTAGGGGTATTAATGTAATATCCTATTATACCTTAACAGAAGAGGCAACGATCCCCATTGGAGAGGGCGATGGGCAGGTGTCGGATGATGTAGTAGGGGGAGAAAGGGAAAGAGGACAGAGGAGAAAACTACAATGTGTCATCCACATAAGTGTAAATGACCTTGAAAACAACTAGATGACCATATGTGAATGATTTTGATAGTTTGATGGTTAATATTTTTGGTTTGGAGTTTTATGGACAAAAGCAAACTCTACTATAGTTTGATGGTAAAAAAATAGACCTCTCTCTTCTTTAAAAGAATGCACGATAAACCCTAAGAGTCCAATAAAACAATGCCTCCGATTAATAAAAATACCCAGAGACTTCATTCTTCACTCCCCTTTCTGCAAACTCAAGTTTTAGGTTCAAATACAGATCTTGATCTATGCTTGAATAGGACATAAGCACACCAGCAAATTTGAATTCCTTCCAATTCAATATCAAGATTTTAGATATTAGAGCTCACCATGTGTACAATAGCTCCTCACACTATATTAAGCAAATAACTATAACTCACTCCCAAATGTTAACAGAAAACAAAGATTAAGCATCCACCTTTTCATCAAATTCGTGGTAACTTTGTTTGCCAACTTGGTAATAAGTACTCAAGCTGGTGGCTAGTAATAAGTACTCCATCTGAACCTCAGTGTTGGTTGTTATAAGTGAAACCATCATACTTTTGATCAAATTTATGAATAAGAATATTAACATCTATCAGACGACATAAATAAAATACAAAAATAATTTAATAAATATATATGTAAGAAAGCTCATTTGATATAGTAAATATTTTTACTCTTTTCTGTAAACTTGGTAAAACTTAGAATGTTGTGACTTAGAACAACTAAAAATCCTTTGTATGTTATGAAGGAACCTTTTAACTATAAGGAATCTTTTAACTATAAGCTACCGACACCGGTAACAAAAAAGGTGATGAAATATAAGAAACCACCTTTTCATCAAATCTACTTAGTTAAAATGAAATTCTTAGCTTCCTACATCTCATTTGCTGAACCCCTATCACTTCAGATCAAGACCCAAAATTATTCTAAATCAAGTTCCCTTCCATATAGCCTTTAAAACCCTCAAGATACCCAAGCAGGAAGATACGCCTGTTATCCAATGGTATGGATGATTCCCTTTTGGCTCCTTTTGATATAACCGTACATTTATATATATTCTTGTATGCTCAATTAGGGGCTTATGCTAGTGATGTGAAAGGAGAATGTTGGGGCATGCACGAAGTCGTATGTCTTGAACTGGACACGTTTCAAGTATTAAGACTGGACACGTTTCAAGTATTAAGAGGTCAAGGACAAATCAGTGGCATAAACAAGGATGGACACGTGTCACAGCTTTGGATACCTTTTGTTTTTTTCTGTGTTTTTTGAAGAGCAAAGGAGCAAACCTTTACTTGAACGTTAAGCCTAGCAAGTTATATGTGCATTAAAATAAATCTTATCAATGTTAAAGCTGTCTCTAAAAAAAAATCAAATGTTAAAGCTGGACAGATTGAGACGTGAATCTAAATATCTTGTCAGATCACATGCTTTCCCAAATAACTGCATTTAATTAATGACCTAAGATTTGCTTTATGCAAGCCTATGAGCTATATGCTAGGCAAGTGGCATATGGTCGGGTAGAAAAAAGATTGAAAAATGTCTCAATTCTGTCAAAGGCTATATATTCTCATATATTCACGTATCTAGAAACACCAAAACAACACATAATTTCGAATAGAGTATGAGAATGAACTTCCTTTTAACAATATATTGCTCTCATTTGGGGATTGTATTGTATGTATGTGTATTTTGTTCATAGATCAGCTTGCTTGGTTCTTTCGATCAATTTAATCATGCAACATAATGCAGGATATAGAAAAAGACAAATGGTGTATTAATCCTTCACATTAGGCTCCCTGAGACCCTGACAATGACAAGGCATGACAAGTACTAGCTTAGTACTCAAGTACGCCTATTGCGGGATTTGGTGCCCAAATTTCGTGCCTTGTTCAGCTCGACAGTGCCATTTGAAGTTGATGTCTCGTTTATCCTGATTGGCCCCAAGCTTTCCCTGAGCAGCCATGTCAACTACTAGTGCACACATACGCCTATATGCATCTTAGTTTAAAAGGAGTTTGTTATGAGCTTCTTCTGATTAAGCTATTGCTTCAAGTAGATTCCAGGAGTGTTTGATCGGTTACTCCATTGATTAATGGCCATGATTTGGATCTGATGATGTCAGCTAACCCATATCACTAGTGCGCTGCATATAATAAGCATTCTGTAAACATTTGCATGTCACTTCAGGTGTTTGTGTGTGTGCACTTTAATTAATAATAATATATATAAGAAGAGGACTAAATGGAGTTGATGCATGACCAAATGGATATTTTGATGACCTGTCGTTGACGTTAGGGTATGGTGTGTTGGAGGTCATTAGAGGATATACTGATCCATTCCCAATACATTCACAAAAAAGTACTTGTATTGACATCGACATGGAAATACATTTATTGGAGAAAAACAATGAATCTAAGAAAAATGGTGAGTCTAATAAGAGTTGTGTCAGTACCATTATTGCAATGTATGCGTACGTGTGACTAGTCGTCGTTCAGAGAAAACCAGCTATTGTTTTGTGTTGTTTAGTGAATGTTTCTTCTCTTTGGTATGCAAAGGGTTATTGTTTTGTGTTGTTGCTGTGCAGTAATATCCAGTTAGCATCTTTGCAGTTGCACGGCAAAATCATGTGAACCTGAGATCTGTCAGTCCACTGCACTTGGAGAGTTGCAATGCAGCATGCCAATGGAGGAAAACTTCCCAGTTGCCAGCATGATCACAGAACAACCAAGCAGACAAACGACCTGCCACCAGTCACCACTCACCACTGATGCAGCTGCTGGCATTGTGCATCTTGTGAATGGCACAATCACAATAATGACAAAGCACATCATGAATTATATCTATAGTTTATACCATGCATCTCAGAATTTCATTGTGCAGGTTTTAATAGGGTCATTTTCCCAAGACCTAATCGCAAGGGTGTGATGATGATCTTGACATTGCATTGCCTTATCCCATTGGTGCCGTTTTGTCGAAGACTTGCATTAGGACAGGATAGTGCATGTCAGCATCACTAGTTAACATTGGTGTCCCACTGGTCATTTTGTTTCAAGTTTTCTTTCCATATGTATAAACCTGATGAAGTCATCTTCTAACTTCCAAACTTGTTGCTATCTGTTGACAACAAGACTAGCATCTGAAAGAAAACACAAGCTTGCATAGCAAGTGGGTGCAAGGGAACAAATTTAAAGAAGTTAATGCAGGAGTTTTAATTTGGCAAGTTTGAGAGCAGCACTAGAACCAAGAGTTAGCAAAACTACTCCTTCCGTCCTAGAAATTTCTAATGTTTTTGGATTAAGAAGTTGTCCTAGGAAGCTCGATTGTTTAGTTTTTGGACACTAGGTTCGGATCATATCGGCTTGAGACTGCAGCTTGCTACGCCTCCATGCATTTCTTTTAATTAGTGTGTATCACGTCAATAAATACATTTCCAGTGGTCTCGTAAAAAATTCTTATATGTGTCATAATAAAAATCCTAAAACGTCAAGTATTTTGGAATGCAGGGAGTACTACTTAGTATTATATTTTCAATACGGGTCACTAATTATCGATAATGAACTACACAGGGCTGTTCACTTTTCATTGTATATATATTTGTTAATAGGTACTGCCCATGTCCAAGAATATAGCTATTTCTAGGTTTCTACTAAGTCAACTAGTTAAGCCATATTAGGTTGACCAAATTTATAGCTGGAAACATTTAGGACGCCAAAGTAGTATCATTATTAGATTAGATTAATTATGAAATAAATTTCCACATTGTAGTCATTTGGTTTCATAGACACTAGTCATTAACTTGTTCAAAGCTAAAATAGTTTGACTAAGGATAGGCCCAGAAATAGCTCTATTTTGAGGCGGATGTAGTACTAAAAATTACAAAACTTGTTCCTCTCTGCAACTTACAAAAAAATATACAGGGCTAAATGTAAAATATAAACACCAAAAGGAAATTAAATCAGGAATCGTACTTATCAACAACACACAACAGAGCCAGTTAAGAGCAATTAATTGAGTGTTTACAAGTACGTGCTATCATGCTAGTTTTAATTATAGGAGCTAGCTAAACTCCTATGTAGAGAACACTTTTGTGTGGCGTGTAAAATACCATATCGAAAACGATCCTTTTGCAGCCTCTTTTCTGAAGCCTATCTGTTCTTTTGTTCCACGTATAGGAGCTTGGCAGAAAGACACGGGGCAACGTGAGGCCTTCCATCAAAGGTCACGAACTTTTTCATATAACAAAAGAATTGAGACCTAACTGAAGTATGTATACTACCAGAAACTAACTAGGAGGAATCCAGACGAGGTGCAGATAGCCATCTCGAGTAGCTCATTCAATATATATAATCTAACCTTAAAATAACTATTAATAGGTGAACTATAGGATGTATCTGCACAAAGTGTTCCTTGGAATCCATAAAAAAGTAAGCTAAAAGAGATTAGATCAGGATGCGCATGGCTGGACTTCACACATTAATTACACAACAACTGCTACAACAACTAGCAAGAAATATGCAGGAATCTCAAGATTAAATGCTCGATTACTAAGCTAGTATATGTTATGCAGATCTCTATCCTATTAGCTTCTACGTACTTAATTTAACTAACTACTGCCACACTGCAACTATTGAGCAAACACACAACGACTAGCCATAGCCTAACTATAGCTAAGCTAGTTCATCATTTTCTTTGGATCTTTGCACGGGTACAGTGCTGACTTGCTTTTAGGTCAAACTAATAGCTTATAGGTGAACCGAAGAGACAGTGGGCAAGACGTAAGATGAACTTGGTTGACACACACCATGCTTGTATAGCAATTTCTGTAATAAACAAATATAAGTCCAATCAGATTTTTCATTCTAGCTTTGATTGGGTTTAATTATAAAATTTAAGAAGATTGACAACAAAGAATTGATGCTACTATAGATATTTGTCATGGTAAATCCATTTACGCATAAATAAAACTCTTCAATCTGAATATACACCATGTTTATAAAGGTAATTTAATTAATTTAGTCAAAATGTTGTATTGAATAATGTGTCGAGATATGCTCACTTAGCTTATATTTAATCTAAAAAAGCTTATATTTGCGATAAACGAAGAACATGCACTACAAAAAAATATTGATTTGTAGGGGTGGTTATGCAACAACCATCTCTGAAATGAAAATAGACAAAAAAAAAGTTTTAATCATGGGAGAATATAGCACAGGCTAAGTACTATTTATATAACACCTCAAGCAACCCCACACACCACCGCACCAAACTATCACTTGTGACCAACGTACAAGTATAGAATACAATTCTTTTTTAGTGGTGGTTTTCTTAAGAAACAATCACTAGAAATGCACTAGAATTTTAAAATTTGAATTTTTTGAATGACTTCAAATGGAGAAACACTCTACATGAAAGTTGTAGATCTTGAAAACTTATGAAACTTTATAGTCAAAAACTTTTTGATTTGAAAGCATCAAATTGAGGATAATGACTTCTAAAGTTTGAATATTTGAAAATTATTTTTTTTTTCAAAAAGCCTCGGGTGGAGAAACATTCTAAATAAAACTTGTAGATCTCAAAAGGCTATAAAACTCTGTAGTTCACTATTTTTTTATTTGAATTCATTTAGACCCTCAAATTTTCAATTTACCATCGGTTTTAGATAATATATGGGAAACCGAAGAGGAATATAGACACAAGTAAGTGATGTGTGGAGTAGAGGGGGCTACGCGTGAAGGAGAGGTCGCGGTTCGAATCCCACTAGCCACGTAGTGTGTGATTTTACGCCAAAAATGTGGCAAACACGCTTTAGGAATCAAGTTAATATGATGCTCAATCCCTCGAATAGGTGGAAGTCCAGAAGGTACCTCAGCAGGGAACACGTCACTATATTCTTACAAAAGGTTATTAGTGACAGAAGGTGTCAAAGTGCTAGCTGCTTTATCCACTGGAAAATACATCTTTGCATATAAAAGTATAGCACACATCATTAATCTCTACAAGATTAGATTTAGTAGCAAGCATAACATGATTTTTTAATTTAATTGCTTGTTAATTTTTAGTTTTAGCATAAAATTGTTTAGTCGCATTAGGATCTTACTCTCTATAAAAATCCTAGTTTAGTTTTAGATAATCGATGAAACCTTGAGGACTAATCCTATATAGCAAAATGTGTGTAGCAAAAAGATAGGATAGTCCAAGCCAGGTGATGGCGACTAGGAGGAAACCATGGTGCTAGATGGTGAACTCTGAAAGGAAGGTGGTCAAGTACTCCACATTTGAAAGAAAAAGAGAGAAAAATAAAAATGTATTGAAGGCATAGGTATATTTGATAGGAGCCATTTTGTTTTGGCACTTAAGACACAATGTGGGTGTAAGTGGGTTTAGGATAGATAGTCATACTATTAAGAGAGACGATCCTAAAGCAAATACGGTTGTCTAAGTGCAACTTTAGGTGATTCAATACTATGCATGTGCATTAGAACACCTAGTGTGAGTTAACTTAACCCTTGAAAATGTTTTAAAAAATGCTAACACACGTGCACAAGTGGTGAGACACTTGTTGGCATATTGGAACAAGTATGCAACACTTTTTGGAGTGACCGGACTCATTCGGTGCCTAACCTTGGGTCCGGTAGATTTTTTGCCTCGATCAGATGTTGGTCAAGTGAACCCAGCAGACCCGTAGGTGCCGCGTTCGACCGTTTTAACGTAGGCACTCATACGAAGGCAGAGTGCGATCGGATGCTACCTAAATCCAATCACCCTGACCGGACGCGTCCAGTCGACAAAATGCCTAGATTCTATCTGGATTCGACCAGACTTCCTTGGGGGATCGTTCGGTCTATCCATCATCTGGCGTGTCCGGTGTGAACTGGCCACTATGCGGGAGTAACCAGCCATTGTGCGCCAACATTTGAACCCAACATTTGGGTTCAAACGACTAGTACATGTGGCCTCACCAAAGTGATCGGACACATTCGATGCAACTTTAAAGTGCGTCTGGTCAATGTGAAATTGGCTAGTTTCAAGCCTAATGGTGTGTGACCTTTGGAGGCTCTATAAATATGTGTTGGCTGGATTGGGCTCACTTTTCTTGAAAAATTTGATGATTAATATATCCGTGTGAGTTAAGAAAGATCTCTCCCGCTCATCTTCATAATTGATTCATCAATCTAGTGAGATTGGGAGTGATTGTAGTGCATTTGCTTAGTCTTCTAGCATCTAGCGGTACTAGTAATCATGTTCATTGAGGGATTGCCTATTAATCTTGATGGTTGTCACCACGTAGATGGCTTGGAGCAGTGAAGGAGTGTTGGCATAAGTTGGTGATTGTTCATAGCCATTCTCAGCAATTTGTGAGGGGTTCTTGAGCCTTTCATGTGGGAGATCATGAAGGCATCCTTAGTGAATTGCTCATAGCTTGTAGATCCCCATCTTGTCTTGGTTGTGTGGCACTTGAGTATGGGTTAGGCGTATGAGGCCTATTAGCATGTGAACCTCAAGTGGCTGTATCGCTACAATGGGGACTAGCTTGCCAGAAAGCAAGTGGACCCCGATATAAATCATTTTGTCAACTTTGGACTTCATTGTGATTAATTTGTCTCAGATCTCATTGTATTCATATTGTGATTGATCGCTTGTCCGGTTCAGTATAATCCTCTCTATCTCACTTGCATTACTTTGTTAGTATCTTGTGTAGAGGTAGCCCTTTAGGTTTAGTTTGTTAGCTAGATCTCTAGTTGTAGTAGTAGCAACCTAGCTATGTGTGTCATATAGAGATCATGAATTACTAGAATTGCTTGGTAGCTAGGTGGCTCACATTTTGAGTAGGCTAGCACAAAATGTTTTATCACCTTATTTGTTACTAACCACTTGGTTTAGTGTTGTAGAATAATTTTTATAGGCTATTTAATTATCTTCCTCTAACCATTTAGAACCTTTCACTCTATCGGCTTGTACAATTTGTTGAGGGGCCATAGGTACCAAAATATTTTTTTGTCCCTTATGCATAAATATATATTTATTATTTTTCTATGGTGTGTAGCATCATTATCAAATTCTCATGCACCACCCAATAAAAAGAACAAATTGCATATGTACTGCATCACATGTTGTTGGCATTGCCTTTGCCTTACTTAAGTCATTGTTTATCTTTGGGAAACTTTGACTTTTTTGTTTTTGGATATTTTTCTTGACTTAGGAGCACACAAGAAGTGATCATGCTAAATTTGAGCTTAAATAAGTGAAAGACATGGCTAATGAAAATTTTAGAAGATGCACTCAAAATTGAGAAAAAAATTTGAACTCAAAAAAAGATCTTCTGAGCTGTTTTAGGGAAAACAAATTCGCCAAGCCCACCAAATGAAATGAAATTGCAAGGTACAGATGGGCTATAGGGCAGGAGATATGTGAAAGTGTCTATTTTTTAAAAAATTTTTAGGCTCTAGGTAAAGCAAAAACAAATCCAATTTGAAGGAAAAGAAAATAGAGATATACCTAATAGGCAATCTAGTCTTTGGTACCACTTAATGTATACGCAGCTTGATCTTCCGATAGGATTGGTAACTTCAATTAGTGTAGAACTCAATGTTCACAATCTAGGGTGAAATCAAGTCTGATTCAGATCTCTACAACTGTTACACCATAGCACTGTTTCTTACCAACCACACACATGATTGACCTTGCCGAGGAGGCTTTCTGCAAGCGAATCGAGAACACAAGTAAAAACCAGATGAATGCAATATGAAATTGCAAATATAAATAAAGTATATGAATCTAATATGAGGTTCAAGTCTGATATTACTTACAATAGTCGATCTTTAGCGATACAAGTGCAGCGAACAATGTCTGTTTCATGAGAAAAACAAGAACACAACAAAACTCGAACCCTAATGAGAGTGAGGGTGGCTAAACATAGTGTCTTGGCCATGAAAACCCCTAGACATGCCCCCTGTTGACGGTGGATAACATCAACTTTTATTAGAACTTTAGACATGAAAGGATATATGAATACATACTAGTCTAGGGTTTTAACTGACAATTTCTACAAGTTTTGTATATTCTATATTTTCCATGGATTATTCTAGAAAAGCATAAAAGAGGGATTAGAGTGCATAAATATCATGAAACTTATCCACGAAGAAAAATATCATTATCGGGACGTGGGAAGGATCTAGAAGACACCCAAAGCAACGGGACCGGCAGAGACCACCAGGTGGGGCCGACCAGCCCCACCATGGCGCCGGGCGGCGCCCCCCTAGGGTTTCTGGCCGCCTCTTCTGGAAGCTTCCTCCACCGACTCCCATGATGCATCTTGGCCCTTGGCTAAGTTGGTTTGATCCTGCGGCGCACGTTCATCCCACCGGACTATAAATAAAGAGGCATACCCTCTCCCTAGAGACACACCATCATTATTCATCAAGGACTCAAGCCTTCAAGCATCAAAAAGCCTTCTAGTTCATCAAGAGCCTTCTAGTTCATAGTTCTAGTTTAGTTAGATTAGAAGTAGAGGAGTTCTAGTTCTTCATCGGGAGCTGGAGCCCCCAACGTCTATCTGGAGCACGGAGTTTGGTATATTTCTAGTTCTTTCTTTCTTATTGTATTCTTCATTATGATTAAGGAAATATTATTCTTAATAGTTCATATATTCTTAATTGCAATAGTCATTATTTACTTTGATTATATATCTAGTATAGTTGGTTTGATCTTATTGAATTCATGTAATTGCTCGTGTAGCGTTATCCAAACGATCATTGGGTAGATGATGGACAATATGTAGACGTGGTGTCTAGATATTCTGTTTATCTTTGAGTGCACCCTGATGTGCCGGGTCGTGTGGTAGTCCACGCAGGTGACAGTTGCATTGATTTCTCTGTAGTCCACCCCCTGTATGTAGGCAAGTAGGCACGATCGCGAAGTTGGGTGATGACTCTGTTTCACATCCTTCCTAGATGATGCCCTTTACATGTGATCATGATGTAGGACTAATCTAACAATGATTGCTTGATGTAATTGCACTAATTAGAGTTATTCATTGATGTAGTTATAGAATTACCTTAGATATTAATTCATATTATATTTATTGGCTAGCTATGATTATGACTAGAAAGTGCTCTGATATTTATCAATTATGATGCTTGATTATACTTATCACCTATATTTATCTATATTTATCTTGTGACTTCTGCCTATTATGAGTAGATTAAATGACATTGGTAATATCACTTATTCATCGTATATATAGTTGATATCAATATAATAGATTTGAGTTTATCCAGTCCTTCCCAGTGGTATAAATATAAATCGACAACCTAGTAGTACTCTAGGTAAAATGCTACAATAGTATAATTATCTGTCCATTTATAGAATCGTTCTTAGTTTATATTTATATTTCTGCCTAGTCTAATAGAATAGTATATACAATAAACCTATATTTATTCTTAGCAAATACAATTAGGGATGACAACCTAATTCATGCTTAGGAATGTTGGTGATAGATAAAGTGGCTAGTTGCTAATGACAAGTTAATTTAGTACCATATGATTCTAATCTCGTTAATTAGTAATGATGTTAGAAATACCAACACCCCCTAATGTGCTCTAAGAGAATACACGACCCAATAGACTAAAAGGTGCCACAACACCATGATAGAGTCTTGGACGTTGACTTGTTTCAATGATTTCTATTGATTTTAGATGAGTTTTGACATCGAACCAAATTTATTGTTTAGCTTATGAAATTATATTTTCTTGCATACGTGGATCATGAAAATTGGAGTCAAATGTGTTTTGGACATTGATTTTACCCGTGATTGCTCCTGGAATCCAAGATTGACTCCAACTTGACTTGGACTAGGCCTCCACCATGATGTGGATGATTTGGACTTCCACACGGGTCTGTTGACAACTAAAATTGTCCATTTTATGAAGTTGTCAAAATGTTGATTTGATCTCACCATTGCGTTCCTCTCATCGAGATGGTCAAAAATCATATATGGAATGCCCGATTTGGAGATCGGATGAAGAAGTTATGGTCCCGGGAAAATGCTGTGGTGCTGACCCAGAACTTCCGGTTCGAGACCAGAACTTCCGGTCCGTGACTAGAAGTTCTAGCCTGCGCTGACCCCGGAGCTCCGGGAACTTCCGGTCTATGACCGTAAGTTCCGGTCCAAGACTAGAAGTTCCGGTCTGAGACCGGAAGTTCCGGTAGACCTCGTCAGTTCGGATCTGGACTTTCTGGTTGCAATCTGAACTCTTCCAAACTCATGGGAAACTTAGAAAATAAGTATTAGAGCGGTTTCCTACTGGGATAAGACCACGCCCCTCTATATATATGAGAGAATCATGGCCGATTGAGATCCCATCTATCCAATCGATCAAAAACACATCTACTCCAACTTTTACCCTCTCTTCTTCTCCTCGTTCTTCGTCGGCGCTGCATGGACAGTGGATCGACGACGACGAAGCTCTAGAGCGGTCAGGCCGGCTAGGGCAGCCCATAGCCGCTGCACGCCCCTACGGGGTCCTTCCCGGGCATGTGGGTTTCGGGTCTCAAGAGACCTCGTCGGCGTGTCTTGCGTATCACGCTCCCGGCGAGGCTCCTCCGGCGACGTGTCTTGTGTATCACACTCATCGCTGGAGGCACAAGGTCCAGGTGTGGATATCCTTTAGGCGCCGACCGATCTCAAAATCGGTTTGGCCCTACATCGAGCGTGCTAGCTCCTTATCGAGTGTGTTGACCTAATTCAGCGTCAACACACTTTTTGGCGACTCCGCTGGGGAAGATAGGTTCGGCTCTACAGCCGATCTTTCTAACCTAGCCAATTCATTAGTTCCGATCTATCTTTACTGTGCCTTCAATACCGTTGCGTCTAGCCTAAAAAGCTAATAGCATCTAGTCTTGATCTTCTCTTTCAGGATGTGGAGCAACAATCGTAACGGCAGGTTTACCGGTCTGATGGGTGAAGAGGTCTTTATCAAGCCAACAACCTTAGCTGAATTAAAGGCACGGGGTATTACTGAAGATTCTCCTTTGTTTCATACTTTTGCTAAACTCATAGATAAATTAGATGATTTAGAGGAAAGAATGATTAGTGCTCCTGTTGCTTCTTCGCGTCAAGTGCATACACTAGTGAGTCGGCCCTGGCTTATAGTCAACCTCAATATGAGAGGCCGTCTCGCTTCTTTTTTGATCAATATGGTAGGCTTGTTTATGGTAACCAATTAGAAACGCCAGTGATTCATCAAGGGCAGCAAAGTAGGGCTTTCACCGGTGCTCAGCCGGCTAAGCCGACTCCAGGGTCGGCTAAGCCGGTTCATGCCTCAGAGCTGACTAGGCCGGCTGCCTTGTCTTCTACAGCACTAGCACCACTAGAGTCGGCTAAGCCGACTGAAAAGTTAGCTAAGCGGACTGCTCCTGCCCTTGCTGTTAATTTCGGAGGAATTAGTACTATTCTTCCTGCTGCTATATACACACCTAATTCGGTTCGTACTTCTCGAACCGATGACGGGGCAACAGCGCCGCATGCTTTATCGCCTCATGTTACAGTGTTGTCTGACTATCCAAAGCCACCGGGCATGGCCCTATTGCCTAAGGCTTTATGTGATGTCTCTCTAACCGATTCACAAACATTAATCGGTTGGTATTTAAAAAGAAAAACAGCAAAGTTGGACATGCAAGCTACACATGATGGAGAAATACAACCTTTACCTTGCAATAAGACACTTTCCATGGCTAGAACTCTGGAGTTAAACAATCCAGCCGTCTTGATTCGGCCGGAGCAAGCCGATTCTACTATTGGAAAAAAATATGATAATCGGCGAACCCATAGAACCTAAGAATGGGAAGAAAGTCTTAGATCGTGAGGTGGAGCTAGAGAAGTCCAGTGATAATCGCGAGAGCCTCAAGATTACTATCAAATCTTTTGGGTTCGGGGGGCAAGCCCAAACTCCCATGGACAAAGAAAACTCAGCCATTAGTACTATTGCTCAAAAAGAGTCAACTAGGCCGACTTTAAAAGTCGGCCAAACTGATTCTAGTGCTGATAAACAACGAAAATCAGCAAGTCCGATTTCTCAAATCGGTCAAGCTAGTTATAAACAAAAAATACAGCACATGTGCAAAGATGGAGTGCTTGGTTCTTGCCCATTAAATTATCAAAATCATAGGAAAATGCCTATCAGTTTCAATACGAATGGGCAACAACGTGTTTCTTATGGTTGAGGTCAAACGAGCACCAACAAGGCAAGACTGATTGAGCCGGTTTCATATAAACTTGCTAATCAGGTTCAGCAAAAGGCCAATGAGAAAGTTATTGCTAAAATTAGTTTTACAGGTGCTTCAATCAAAGAAAATGATGGACCGATTGTCATGGACAATCTGGACCAATCTGGCGCAGAGAAGAAATCAGAGGGCATTGTCACTAATGATCATGAAACTCAGAATAGTGCACCGGTCTCTAAGAATTTCCAGCCAATTTGGTGCCCTTCAGGTTTGTCAAGAACACAAAGGTGCAAACTCCAGCGTGCTCGTTGCGAGAAGCTTAAGCAAGAAAAGCTTGGCTTGGCCGAGCCCCAGTCGGCTAAGCCAACTGTAAAGTCGGCTAAGCCAACTATAAAGTCGGCTAAGCCGACTTTCTTATACCCGAGTGCCTCTGTGGTACCTCCGGGTGAGTCGGCCTCCACTATTGTTGCTGATGTTGTTCCTATAGGTGTTGGGGAACTTTCTGGAGGTCAAGATGACTTTATACCTCAGAGAGCTATTTTTTAGAAGCCAGGAGACTTCGTGAATCACCTTAGGCCACTACATGTGAAGGGTTATATTAACAACAAGCCAGTCAGTAACATGCTAGTGGATACTGGAGCAACGCTGAATCTAACGCCGTATTCACTTTATAAGAAGCTTGGCGGATCTAATACGGAGTTAATTAAGACTAGGGGAACGATCAAAGGTGTTGGAGGAGAACCTATTCCGGCCAGTGGAATTGCTTCGATGAAGCTTACCATCGGAAGCAAAACATTGGCCACTATCTTTTTCGTTGCTGAAGTGCAAGGGAGCTATAGCTTGATTCTTGGGCGTGAGTGGATTCATGGCAATCAATGTGTGCCTTCTAGTTTGCACCAGTTCCTCATTCAGTGGGTGGATGATTGTAACACCCTCGGTGTTACGCGCTAAATCATTTCCGAAATTACCTCATGAGCATCGTCATTTCTTGCTAATGCATGTGTTGTAGTGTGTGGATGATTGTTCCAACCTAGAAATGCTAATAGAGTTGTCTAATAAAAGTTAAAAGAAAAGCTAGATCAAGTGCTCTTTTTTATATCACTTAAGGATAAAGATCAATTTTTATTGAGCAATAATAATATATAACCTGCATATATCTCTTGATCAAAGTTGAAGTATAAATCTTGTAGGAAGTAATGTAACTTGTTTCACAAAAAAGGATTTCGATAAATGATTTTTCGATCAGCTCGAAAATGCAATTTGTTTAGGGTTTCAGCTCAACACTTAGCCTTGTTTTTCCAAGTCTAAATTTTCGGTTGGCGATTGCCATGTTGGCATTGTGTTCCCCGAAAAATCGGGCTAAGCATGAGTGGCGTTTCTTGGCTCGGGGTCAATAGCTAGATGTACCAGCTTTGGCATAATGAAGTTGGTTTGCTTCAAAACTTGCTCGGTTGGCTTTTGTGCTCGCTTTAAAAACCGTGCATGCACTCGGCTCGTCGGTTTGGGCGCGTGGGCGCGGTCACCATGTGCTGGCCGTGTCAGCGCGTCGGCCCAACAGCCGGCAGCTCGGCCGCCCGTGCCTCGCCGCATGGGTGCCGTGGCGCTGCCTACCTCGATCCCGGGCTTGGCAGTAGCAGCGTCGCGTCGTCTGTCTTTCGCCGCCACGCGCGGCCCAGCGCCGCCCCTCTCCGCGGCGACGGGGCGCCGCATCCGCCGCGTCGCCTTGCTGCCCCGCACCGCCGTCCATTTTTGCGCCGGCGGTCGCGTCGCTTTGCCTTGCCGTGTAGCGCTGACCACTTGCAAACGACGCCGGGAGGCCGTCCCCTCGCCGCGGGCCGCCAACTCCTTCCTCCCCTCGGCCGACATAGTCGATCGGCCCGCCGCCGAAAGTTAGGCCGATTTGGCGGCACGTCAAGCCGTCAGGTACTCACCGCTGTTCACCGGTCAATGCTACAGCCACCCATACCAACCCCTTCGCAGATAAAGCATCGACGAGCTCCAATTTGGAGTTTCCTCGTCGGCGGCTCTGGTAAGCTCGAACCGGCGCTTTTCAAAATTACCACGCCCTCAGAGCAGTAGAGTCCAATTCCATGGCACCGCTAACTTCACCCCGTTCCCCTCTACACGCTCTACCACCGCTTGGAGGTCGTTGCCGCGGCCGTGCCAGCCGGTGTGCGCCGCGGAGCTCCGGGGAGCTCGCTGCGTGCTCGCGGCCCGAGTCCTTCTTGGCCCTCCCTCGACACCATCAACCCTGCGGCGGTGTCCGGGGAAGGTACCCCTCTGCGTGCTTGCTCCGTTGTCCGTGCCCTGCCGTCGCCGGAACGGCAAGGCCCCGCCGTCGCGGACCGCGCGACGCATCCGCCGCCGTGGTCGGTAGTGTTGCATCGCGACCCTAGGTTTCCTAGTGTCCCTAGCTATCTTGAGGCTTAGTAATAGGTTGTGGACCGCCTCGGCAGCATCGGCGGCGTCTCGGGTGACCGGCCGAGCCGCCGAGCACCGCCGCCGCCGCGTCGCTCCGTCGCGCCCGTCCAGAGGACCAGTGTGTTGTGAAGATAAGAAAGGAGAGGGTGTTAGTTGCAAAGCATGTGTCTTGTTCAATAGTACTGCAGAGTATTTCGTAGTTAGTCCGAAGCTCGAGGACCATTTCGCAAAAGTGCCAAACAGCGGGCTCCCCCCCCGCGGGCCGTTCTTGTAGGCCGCAGCCCGAGTTGGGCCGAGCTGGGCCGAATGCCCTTTTCCTTTTTCCCGGTCAAATAGAAATGCTTTTCCTTTTTTAGTTTCGAGTGATGTTTGGAAAATCATATAAAATAGTAGAAAAATCCAAAAATGATGAAACCAATTTTGTTAGTTTCCTAAATTCATAATCTATCTGTTGGTGTAATTAGTTTGTGCAGTTCGGTTTGTAGTCTAAAGAGTATTTAATTACTTTCAAATACCTTGCCTTTAGTAGAATAATGTAGAAAGTAATTTATCATGGCATTTAGATAAGTAGTTCTTGCTCTATAATTTTATGCAAGAGCTTCGGTAGGTTGTCATGTAGCTCGGTATTTGTTATAGCTCTGTAGTGGCTAGTTTAATAAGGTAGATGATAAACCCTAGTTAGGGTATATGTTAAAATGATTAGAAAAGGGTAGCAACCAATTAAGCTTGTCATGAAATAATGCTTTATGAGTGTGTTAACTAGTTAGTCATGTTAGCCATTCGGGTTAGATGTTAGAGTAGTTTGTGGTGTTCCTCTTTAAGAGTTGTTGTTGCCGTTTGCTTATTGCATCATCATCGCATGCATGTAGAGAACGAGTCCGTGTTGTACCTCCCCCGACGACGTCGAGTTCGAGGAGGTGATAGAAGAGTACGTGGAGGAGATCCCAGGACGGAGGTGTTCCAGAGTCCTGGGAGTTTCGGGAGCAAGGGCGGGCATCGACTCACCGACCGCCTACCCAAGGCAAGCCCCGGTGCATAACCTATATTTTATGAATCTTCAAATATCTACATGTTTGCATTTACGTTTTGGAAATTGTTATGGAACCCATCTGCATATATATATCTACCTATGAGTCTTACTAGTATGATAGGCTCGAGTAGATGCTATGCTTAGGTTGTCGGTAGCGTGAGTAACCTGCCGTTACTCACAAGTAGGAGGATGCTTTACTCTCATGATAAATGGTGGAAAAAATATGTTGACCGGGCGGGGATATGGTATGGTTCTTGGTGGTGTGTGACAAGTTATGTCCTGCGGCCACAGGCTTAATTTGGTTACACGGTTTCTCTGTCCGCGTCGGTTAAGGACCGATCGTTGCTAAGGGTTGAAGGTTAAGCCACAGACCTCCTTGTCCCGAACACATACGTGTTTATGGGAGCTCGGAAGGCTTGCTCTCTCTTGTCTTGGGTTCCGGCTCGTCTGCAGGGACGGGCCGTTTGGGGCGGGGATGGTGGAGGTCCTTGCACCGTATTACATGGATAGGCATGTAATGTCGGGAGCTTGGAGTCCAAGTACGGACGGGGACCTGGAGCCCTGGGCGGGGGAAAGCAAGTTGTTCTCGTGCATTAATCGAGGATGCGGGGAGTGTGTGTCTCGGGGCACCAATTGGGCAAATTGATTCGCGAATCGCCGTTCAATGAACGGTGCGGCTAGGACTTTATTCTCGCAGCGTAGTAAGAAATGGAAGATGAAAGATGGATGAAAAGAGACTCTGATTGCTTACCACTTGCTTGAGAGTAGTATAGGTGCTTACATAGCTTGGATAGCTAATCTACTAAAATCCGGCTAATAATATGGGAATAAGGACTTATGCTTAGTAATGCTTTTCTGCAAATAAACAAAACCACTCAGCCATAAAGCCTATTGCATATCCTTGAGAGTCGGGATTTATATACTTCCCATTCGGGTAAGTCTTGCGAGTACATTGTGTACTCAGGGTTTATCTCCCCTGTTGCAGGTTCAGCTTGAGGAGTAGCTCTTGTGTGGGGGATTCATCTGGTGGGCACAGACGGAATCCTTGTATCGCTTTCCGCTAGATGGTTATTTCAATTCCGCTGTTTGATTTCCGCACTCTGAACTCTGGTATTGTAATGAATAAATTTGTGAACCCTTGTTGTATGAAATGGACTAAATGATGTAAGCTCCGTACTCAATGTGCATCCTGGTGAAATTGTGGAACTTCGAGTTCTCCCGTTGGGTGTGCTCGACAGAATCTGCGTGAATTAGTGGGCTCACTTAGGTACTTAGTGCCTAATGGAAGGCGAGTACCTCTGGGAGCGTATTAATTCAGGTGGTTCTGCCACAGGTGGTATCAGAGCATAGTTGAGTATTCGGAGCTTAAGAACCTATTTCAAAAAGTTAAAACTTGACCCACAAAAAAGTCTTTTCAAAAGATAGGGCGTGGTTCTTTGGCGCGTTTAAAAGTATAGGCCCATAGCTATGGTTATGTATCTAGGGTAGTGGCACTATTTTAACTAATCAGTTTCTGCAGGTACACTAACTTGCGCGACGTAAGAATCGATTAGTATCCGGCAAGTGAGTGTGCGATGTGCCAAAGTTTTGCGTGCCACTATATTTCTGGCTTGAGTGAACGAATAGGTCGAGCATGCATCATTAAAAGTAATAAAACTTCATATGCTTAAGCTTCCCCTCACGTGAACCTCAATAATTAATAATTATTAAAAATAATTGCTCTCATCCAAGTCTAAGTCTAGACTCTAAAAGATGTTGATCCAGCCTTATCAGTTTTCTCAGTCTCTTGCTCCGAGTTGGAAGATCCGATTACTGATTCTCGGATGGTCTGCTTGCAGATGAGGGTTCCCTCTGAGCGTGGCAGCTATAGTGGTGGAGACGGGCAGGGCCATGAGGTCCACGAGGAGGTTCAGGGTGGTGGCCAGGGTGCCAGTGGAGACGGGGCAGCCCAGGGTCGTCAGCCACCACCACCACCACCGCCAGCTCCCCCGACCTTCGCGGAGATGATGGCGGAGATGGCAGCTGCTCGCCGAGACTCAGCCCGTGCCTTGGAACTGATGGCACAGGCTATTGGAGGACTTCCCCGCCACGGCAACGGTGGGAATGGAGGTGGAAATGGTAGGTTTGGAGGCGGTGGTCTGGAGGAGGAGAAGCCCTGTACCTACAAGGACTTTGTGGTGACGCAGCCACCTACTTTCACCCCGTCCGCAGAGCCTCTGGATGCGGAGCATTGGCTTCGTGGTCTGGAGCGAAGTTCTTCTTTGCCGCCAGATCACGATGACCAGAGGGTGCACTTCGCCGCGCAGCAGCTGCAGGGGTCCGCGACTGCTTGGTGGGACACTTTTACCGCCATGCAGCGTCCGGGTCACCAGGTGACTTGGGATGAGTTCTGTACTGCTTTTCGTCAGCACTTTGTTCCCGCTGGCCATCTGAACAGGAAGCTCAAGGAGTTCATAGATCTGAAGCAAGGGAACATGTCTGTGATGGACTATGTTCATAAGTTCAACTATCTGTTCCAGTATGCTGGCAACCGGGTGGACACAGATGAGAAGAAAATGGATTGTTTCAACCGTGGTCTTACCAGTCTGATGCAAGAGAAGCTGTATACTGGAAATTACCGCACTTTTGGGGAACTGATGAATGCTGCCATTACCATGGAAGGGTTGCAGCGTGAGACACAGGCAGAGTGGAGCAGGAAGAGAGCAGCTACGGGTTCTTCTAGTCACCAGCACCATCGGAAAGTCCAGATGGTTCAGAGGGCACCTCACCACTCTCCTGGAGGACAGCAGTCATACCAGTCTCAGCAGGCCCGTTCGGTGTACCAGCCTCAGTACCGTGCGCCCACCCAGCAGACACCGCAGACACAGCAGTCTCAGCAGCCCCAGGGACAGCAGTATCCACCTCGTCAGGGTCAGGGAGGCAGTAAGGCAGTGTCACCCAATGCATGTTTCAAGTGTGGCAAGGAAGGTCACTTTATTCGGAATTGTCCGCAGAACCAGCCTTCTCAGTCTTCAGCTAACTCCCGTTTAGTCAAGAGGACTTTCATTAAGAAGAAGATGCCTGCCAGCCACTCGGGACATGTTAACTACACCGAGGCAGAGGAGCTTCCACGTGGAGAGCCCGTGATGGCTGGTATGTTCTCCATCAACTCACATCCAGCATTCGTGTTGTTTGATTCTGGTGCATCACATTCATTCATGAGCATGGGGTATGCACTAAGGAACAAAAAAGATTCCCACGGTGGAAATGTCTGTTGCCTATAAGATATTGACACCGGGAGCACATCTGTGCATTAATACCCGGACTGAGACAGTCAGTGTAGTGCTAGCTACCCACCCCTATCGTGTCCAGTTTCTGATATTGCCTGGTCAGGGGTTAGATGTGATTCTTGGGATGAACTGGATGCAGCAAAATAGAGTAGTCCTAAACCTTGAGCGGAGAGCAGTTGAGATGAAGCTCCCTTCTTCTGAGGATAGAATGACTCTTCTCATACCACCAGTTCCAGTCTCATCAGTGGTTGCCCATGTTGAAGCCTCTGCTGATCTTGCTTCTATTCCAGTGGTATGTGAGTTTCCTGATGTTTTTCCTGATAAGCTTCCGGGGTTGCCACCTGATAGGGAGATAGAGTTCACCATAGATTTGGAGCCCGGGACTGTTCCCGTGTCGCGGCGTCCTTACCGTATGGCCCCACCAGAGTTAGCTGAGATGAAAAAGCAGTTAGATGAGTTGCTGAAGGATCGTTTTATCCGTCCTAGCTCATCACCTTGGGGTTGTCCAGCCATCTTTGTGAAGAAGAAGGATGGTACTCTTCGTATGTGTGTAGATTATCGCCCTCTTAATGCGGTAACCATTAAGTACAAGTATCCCTTGCCTCGCATCGATCTCTTATTTGATCAGTTAGCTGGTGCTAAAGTGTTCTCCAAAATTGATCTTCGTTCTGGGTACCATCAAATCAAAATCCGACCCGAAGATATCTCCAAAACAGCCTTCTCTACTAGGTACGGTCTTTATGAGTACCTAGTCATGTCTTTTGGCCTCACCAATGCTCCTGCTTTCTTCATGTATCTCATGAATTCGGTCTTCATGCCGGAGTTAGATAAGTTTGTGGTGGTCTTCATTGATGATATCCTGATATATTCCAAGAATGAGCAAGAGCATGCGCAGCATCTTCGAGTGGTGTTGACTCGACTGCGTGAGCACCAGTTGTATGCCAAGTTCAGCAAGTGTGCATTTTGGCTAGATGAAGTGTAGTTTTTGGGGCATGTCTTGACTCCTGAAGGTATCTCTGTAGATCCTAGCAAGGTGCAAGATGTCTTAAATTGGCAGTCTCCTGAGTCAGCCCATCAAGTTCGTCAGTTCTTGGGTTTAGCTGGTTATTATCGGCGTTTCATTCCAGACTTCTCTAAGCTAGCCCAACCCATGACCAATCTGCTTCGAAAGGATTGCAAGTTTGTGTGGACTTCTGCTTGTGAGGAAGCTTTTCAGACTCTGAAAAAGTTACTCACCTCAGCCCCAGTCCTTGCTCAACCAGATATTGAGAAACCTTTTGATGTGTACTGTGATGCATCCAAGACGGGACTCGGTTGTGTGCTTATGCAAGATGGAAGAGTGATAGCTTATGCCTCTCGTCAATTGAAGAAGCATGAAGTAAATTATCCTACCCATGATTTAGAACTTGCTGCAGTTGTGCATTCCTTAAAGATCTGGAGGCATTATTTATTGGGAAATAAGGTGCACATCTATACCGATCATAAGAGTCTCAAATATATTTTCACTCAACCTGAGTTAAATATGAGGCAACGAAGATGGCTTGAGTTAATCAAAGATTATAATCTAGAAGTTCACTATCATCCTAGAAAGGCCAATGTGGTAGCTGATGCTCTGGTAGGAAGCCACATAGAGTTGAAGAGTCCTTGCCTCATTCTCACTGTGAGATTTTAGCTCACATTTCCTTGACCTCTAGCTTGCGCGAGAGGATCATTATGGAGCAAAGGCAAGATGCTGAAGAAATCCCCCATATCAAGAAGTTGATAGCTGAGGATCGTGGTCCTCATTTCAGCATTGATGAGATGGGAGTGGTTAGATTCAAAGACCGTTTGGTGGTTCCCGCTAGTGAAGAGTTGAGAAGAACAATTTTAGATGAAGCACATAATTCCAAATTATCCATTCATCCAGGAAGTAACAAGATGTACCATGATTTGCGCACCTTGTATTGGTGGCCCAATATGAAGCAAGATATTACCAGGTATATTGCGGAGTGTGACACTTGCGGGAGGGTTAAGGCCGATCATCTCCGTACCCACGGTTATTTGCAGCCTCTGTCCATCCCTCGCTTGGAAGTGGGAAGATATTTCTATGGATTTTATCAGCGGGTGATGCCCCCACCGCCAAGGGACATGACTCTATCTGGGTCATTGTAGATCGTCTCACTAAATCTGCTCATTTCCTCCCCCTAAAGACAAAGCATACAGCTACCGATTATGCTAAGTCAGTATTTCGAGAAGATCGTATGTTTGCATGGAGTGCCATTGACCATCATTTCTGATCGAGGGTCGTTGTTTGTCTCTCAATTCGGGAGGCAGCTACGTAAATGTTTGGGCACTCGGCTTCTTGCTAGTACAGCCTATCACCCACGTACCGATGGTTAGACGGAGAGGGTTACTCAAATCTTAGAAGATATGTTGAGGGCTTGTGTCATTTCTTTTCCTGAGAAGTGGGACGAATGCTTGCCTTTTGCTGAGTTCTCGTATAACAACAGTTATCAAGAGAGCATTAAGATGGCACCTTTTGAAGCTCTTTATGGCAAGAAATGTCGAACACCACTTAACCGGGTTGAAGTGGGAGATCGTGGTCATTTTGGGCCTGATCTTATCAAGAAGGCAAGAGAACAAGTTCGGGTGATTCAAGATCATTTAAAAGTGGCCCAAGCTCGTCGAAAAAGTTATGCGAGATAAAAGAAGGAGACCATTAGAGTTTGAAGAAGGTGATTATGTCTATATCAAGGTGTCTCCGATGAGAGGTGTGCATCGGTTTGGAGTTCAAGGAAAGTTGGCTCCCCGATATGTGGGACCTTACAAGATCTTGGAGCGGTGCGGTCCTGTTGCTTATCGCATCCAAATTTCCGGACATCTTATCCACGGTCCACAATGTTTTCCATGTCTCCCCAGCTAAAGAAGTGTTTAAGAGTTCCCACGAAATAGTGGAGATTGAAGGATTATCTCTCCAGCCTGATCTCACGTATATTGAGCACCCTATCAAAGTTCTAGATGTGAAGGAAAGAGTTACCAGAAACAAGATCGTAAAGTTCTATAAGGTTCAGTGGCAAAATCATTCCGAGGAAGAAGCAACGTGGGAACAAGAAGATTATCTTTTGGAAAGCTACCCTCATCTCCTACCTAATGTGCCAAGGTAATCCAACTAAAATGTTTAGAAAATCTTACCTTTCTCACACTAGGCACACACATGAAATCTCGAGGGACGAGATTTTTGTTAGGGGAAGAGCTGTAACACCCTCGGTGTTCACGCTAAATCATTTCGAAATTACCTCATGAGCATCGTCATTTCTTGCTAATGCATGTGTTGTAGTGTGTGGATGATTGTTCCAACCTAGAAATGCTAATAGAGTTGTCTAATAAAAGTTAAAAAGAAAAGCTAGATCAAGTGCTCTTTTTATATCACTTAAGGATAAAGATCAATTTTTATTGAGCAATAATAATATATAACCTGCATATATCTCTTGATCAAAGTTGAAGTATAAATCTTGTAGGAAGTAATGTAACTTGTTTCACTTTGCAAAAGGATTTCGATAAATGATTTTTCGATCAGCTTCGAAAATGCAATTTGTTTAGGGTTTCAGCTCAACACTTAGCCTTGTTTTTCCAAGTCTAAATTTTCGGTTGGCGGTGCCATGTTGGCATTGTGTTCTGAAAAAAATGGCTAAGCAATAGTGGCGTTTCTTGGCTCGGTCAATAGCTAGATGTACCAGCTTTGGCATAATGAAGTTGGTTTGCTTCAAAACTTGCTCGGTTGGCTTTTTGTGCTCGCTTTAAAAACCGTGCATGCACTCGGGCTGTGTCGGTTTGGGCGCGTGGGCGCGGTCACCATGTGCTGGCCGTGTCCAGCGTCGTCGGGCCAACAGCCGGGCAGCTCTGGCCGCCCGTGCCTCGGCCGCATGGGTGCCGTGGCTTATTTCTGCCTCAGTGCCGGCTTGGCCGTAGCAGCGTCAGCGTCGTCTGCCTTTGTCGCCATGCGCCTAGCCGCCGCCCTTCTCCGCGGCGACGGGACGCCGCCGTACCGCCGCGTCGTCTTGCTGCCCCGCACCGCCGTCCATTTCTTTGCGCTGGCAGTGCCGCGTCGCTTCGCCTTGCCGTGTAGCGCTGACCACTTGCAAACGACGCCGGAGGCCGTCCCCTCTGCCGTGCTGCCGCCAACTCCTTCCTCCCCTCGGCCGACATAGTCGATCGGCCCGCTGCCGAGTTAGGCCGATTTGGCGGCACGTCAAGCCGTCAGGTACTCACCGCTGTTCACCGGTCAATGCTACAGCCACCCATACCAACCCCCTTTGAGATAAAGCATCGGACGAGCTCCAATTTGGAGTTTCCTCGTCGGCGGCTCTAAGCTTCGAACCGGCGCTTTTCAAAATTACCACGCCCTCAGAGCAGTAGAGTCCAATTCCATGGCACCGCTAACTTCACCCCGTTCCCCTCTACACGCTGCACCCATCCGTTGAACCTCTACCACCGCTTGGAGGTCGTTGCCGCGGCCGTGCCAGCCGGTGTGCGCCGCGGAGCTCCGGGGAGCTCGCTGCGTGCTCGCGACGATCCTTCTTGGCCCTCCCTCGACACCATCAACCTGCGGCGGTGTCAGGAGAGGTAACAATGCCTCTGCGTGCGCTTGCTCCGTTGTCCGGTGCCACAGCTCGCCCGGGACGGCCCGCGCCGCCGTCGCGGACCGCGCGACCGCATCCGCCGCCGTGGTCAGTAGTGTTGCATCGCGACCCTAGGCTTCCTAGTGTCCCTAGCTATGCGCGAGGCTTAGTAATAGGTTGTGGACCGCCTCGGCAGCATCGGCGACGTCTCGGATGACCGGCCGAGCCGCCGAGCACCGCTCGCCGCGTCGCTCCGTCGCGCCCTGGTCCAGGGACCAGTGTGTTGTGAAGATAAGAAAGGAGAGGGTGTTAGTTGCAAAGCATGTGTCTTGTTCAATAGTCTTGCCGAGTATTTCGTAGTTAGTCCGAAGCTCGAGGACCATTTCGCAAAAAGTGCCCGGTAGGCGCTGGCCCCCCGGGCAGGCCGTTCTTGCCAAGGCAGGGCCGCGCCCGAGTTGGGCCGAGCTGGGCCGAATGCCCTTTTCCTTTTTCCCTGGTCAAATAGAAATGCTTTTCCTTTTTAGTTTCGAAATGATGTTTGGAAAATCATATAAAATAGTAGAAAAATCCAAAAAAATGATGAAACCAATTTTGTTAGTTTCCTAAATTCATAATCTATCTGTTGGTGTAATTAGTTTGTGCAGTTCGGTTGTAGTCTAAAGAGTATTTAATTACTTTCAAATACCTTGCCTTTAGTAGAATAATGTAGAAAGTAATTTATCATGGCATTTAGATAAGTAGTTCTTGCTCTATAATTTTATGCAAGAGCTTCAGTAGGTTGTCATGTAGCTCTGGTATTTGTTATAGCTCTGTAGTGGCTAGTTTAATAAGGTAGATGATAAACCCTAGTTAGGGTATATGTTAAAATGATTAGAAAAGGGTAGCAACCAATTAAGCTTGTCATGAAATAATGCTTTATGAGTGTGTTAACTAGTTAGTCATGTTAGCCATTCGGGTTAGATGTTAGAGTAGTTTGTGGTGTTCCTCTTTAAGAGTTGTTGTTGCCGTTTGCTTATTGCATCATCATCGCATGCATGTAGAGAACGAGTCCGTGTTGTACCTCCCCGACGACGCCGAGTTCGAGGAGGTGATAGAAGAGTACGTGGAGGAGATCCCGGGGACCGGAGGTGTTCCAGAGTCCCGGGAGTTTCGGGAGCAAAGGCGGGCCCGACTCGGTGACCGCCTACCCAAGGCAAGCCCCGGTGCATAACCTATATTTTATGAATCTTCAAATATCTACATGTTTGCATTTACGTTTTGGAAATTGTTATGGAACCCATCTGCATATATATATCTACCTATGAGTCTTACTAGTATGATAGGCTCGAGTAGATGCTATGCTTAGGTTGTCGGTAGCGTGAGTAACCTGCCGTTACTCACAAGTAGGAGGATGCTTTACTCTCATGATAAATGGTGGAAAAAGAATATGTTGACCGGGCAGGGATATGGTATGGTTCTTGGTGGTGTGTGACAAGTTATGTCCTGCGGCCACAGGCTTAATTTGGTTACACGGTTTCTCTGTCCGCGTCGGTTAAGGACCGATCGTTGCTAAGGGTTGAAGGTTAAGCCCGCAGACTCCTCCTTGTCCCGAACACATACGTGTTTATGGGAGCTCGGAAGGCTTGCTCTCTCTTGTCTTGGGTTCCGGCTCGTCTGGACCGGCTGTTTGGGGGCGGGGATGGTGGAGGTCCTTGCACCGTATTACATGGATAGGCATGTAATGTCGGGAGCTTGGAGTCCAAGTACGGACAGGGGACCTCGCCCCCCTCGGGGGGGAAAGCAAGTTGTTCTCGCCTGCAGTGTCGAGGATGCAAAGGGGGAGTGTGTCTCTCGGGGCACCCACCGGGCAAATTGATTCGCGAATCGCCGTTCAATGAACGGTGCGGCTAGGACTTTATTCTCGCAAAAGTAGTAAGAAATGGAAGATGAAAGATGGATGAAAAGAGACTCTGATTGCTTACCACTTGCTTGAGAGTAGTATAGGTGCTTACATAGCTTGGATAGCTAATCTACTAAAATCCGGCTAATAATATGGGAATAAGGACTTATGCTTAGTAATGCTTTTCTGCAAATAAACAAAACCACTCAGCCATAAAGCCTATTGCATATCCTTGAGAGTCGGGATTTATATACTTCCCATTCGGGTAAGTCTTGCGAGTACATTGTGTACTCGGGGTTTATCTCCCCTCATTGCGTGTTCAAATTGAGGAGTAGCTCTTGTGTGGGGGATTCATCCGGTGGGCACGTGACGGAATCCTTGTATCGCTTTCCGCTAGATGGTTATTTCAATTCCGCTGTTTGATTTCCGCACTCTGAACTCGGTATTGTAATGAATAAATTTGTGAACCCTTGTTGTATGAAATGGACTAAATGATGTAAGCTCCGTACTCAATGTGCATCCCGGTGAAATTGTGGAACTTCGAGTTCTCCCGTTGGGTGTGCTCGACGTAATCTGCGTGAATTAGTGGGCTCACTTAGGTACTTAGTGCCTAATGGAAGGCGAGTACCTCTGGGAGCGTATTAATTCAGGCGGTTCTGCCACAATGATAAAGTTGAGATTGTCTATGCGGATTCATCGGCTTGTGCTATAGTTGATGCTCCTTTGCTCGGGGGGCATAACGATATGATTTGCTTGACAGGGAGAGATCTTGCTGGTCTTGAGTCAATAGAGGAAGCTTTGATGCCATTTCTCTAGAACCGATTGATGATCGGCTCCATATCGTCTTGTGGTTCAAATTTTGTTTGGACAAAGAATTGCGTCGGCTAACCCATGTACTAGGATTGGTATTAGGCCTTAGCCGACGTTCGCGGAGTTAAAATTTAGAAGTGATTATAAAGTTAATCGTGCTTTTCAAAGTATTCTTTCCAAAAACATCGCTTCTTTGTGCATCAAGAGTAGAGCTCCAGTCACATTATATATTATTGCCAAAGAGGGTACAGCGGTGTTGCTTTGATTCAAGAGGACAAAAGAAAGGATGTATCATAAATATTGATTGATGTCATCTTGATCACAAAACGAGGTATGCCCATATTCTAAGAAATATATATGCTCATCACTGTACTTTGCTTATGCTAAGATTATCCTTTCTTTGAGTACATGTGTTGTTGCATGCCAAGCCGATGTGTGCATGTTATATCGGCTAATCCTCATTGTTAGGATGGGCAAGTGGGCATACACTTTATCTGAATATGACTTGACTTTTGAGCTATTAGAAAATCATTTGAGGGTCAGGTCATTGCTGATTTTATTATTGAGCATGGTATAGAGCTAGAAAATGAGATTGATTACATTACTCTTACTCCATGGAAGCTTTATTTCGATGGATCGGTTTGTAAAGATGGCCAAGGTGTTGGTATTGTTCTTATTTCTCCTAGCAATGCTGAAATTAAGTTATCAAGCCGATTAGATTTTCATTGTACTAACAATCAAGCCGAATATGAAGCTCTCTTGTTCGGCTTGATAATGTTGTCTTCCATGGATGCAAAACATGTTGTGGCTTATAGTGACTCCTTGCTGGTAGTACAACAAATTACTGGTGAATTTCAATGCTTAGAAGGATCACTAAATGAACGTCGTGACAAGTGCCTTGATATTATTGCTACATTTGTCGAATTTCAAATTCGGCATATTCCGAGACATGCGAATTATATGGCCAACATGTTAGCTCAACAAGCATCGGGCTTTGATGTTAGTAGACCTAATTTTCATATTCAAGAAAGACCAATGCATCAGAATTTGAAATTTTTCTATGCAGGTGCGCTAGAACCGGCTAAGCTGATTCTGGCAATCGGCCAAGCAGCCCAACCAGCTAAACCGACTGGTCCAGTCGGCCTAGCCGAATCCCCTGGAGTCGGCTCGAATGTTTCATTCGGTTGACCTCCGAATCGGTCTAATATGATTCCTAGTGATGATGTGACCGATTCAGGGGATTGGAGGACTCCTTTGTTGAAATATTTGCAGGATCCCAACTCGAAAGTTGATAAAAGTGTTCAGCGGAGTGCATTCAAATACACTTCGCATAATGGCGAGCTTTAGCGGCAAACCACCGAAGACTTGTTGCTTAAGTGTTTGGGAACTGATCAAGCAAGAGTGGCTATGGGAGAAGTCCATGAAGGCATTTGTGGTACGCATCAATCGGCTCCAAAGATGAAGTGGTTATTGCGTTGGGCCGGTTTCTATTGGCCTACTACGATGACCGATTGCTTTCGATACTACAAAGGGTGTGAAGAGTGCCAGAGGTTTGGTAATATTCAGCTTGTGCCTGCCGCGATGCTTCATCCTATCATCAAACCATGGCTTTTTCATGGTTAGTGGCTAGATTTCATTGGCCAAATTCATCCCCCGTCTTCGAAGGAACATAGCTTTGTCTTGGTTGCTATAGATTATTTTACTAAGTGGACCGAGGCAGTCCCATTGAAGAATATGACACACAAAGAGGTGATTGAGTTCATTACTAAGCATATTATTCATAGATTCGGCATTACTCAGACATTGACAACCGATCAAGGGATGTCATTTATATCAAAAGAAGTAAGAGAGTTTGCCGAATCATTTAAGATTAAGCTTCTCAATTCATCTCCATACTATGCTCAAGCTAATGGTCAGGCTGAGTCTAGTAACAAGACTTTGATCAAGCTTATTAAAAAGAAGGTTGAGGATAATCCAAAGAGGTGGCATGAGATTTTGTCTGAAGCTCTATGAGCGCATCGCATATCAAGACATGGTGTTACAAAGGTTACTCCTTTTGAGTTAGTATATGGTCAAGAAGCTGTGTTACCCGTCGAGATGAATTTGGATGCGTATAGGCTTGCTAAACAAAATGATTTATCTGTTGTTATGTATCATGATATGATGATGGACAATATCGATGAGGTGACTGATAAAAGATTAAAGGCTCTTAAGGAGATTAAGAAAGATAAAGCTCGAGTTGCCAAAGCATACAACAAGAAGGTGAAAAGTAAATCTTTTCAAGTTGGATAACTAGTGTGGAAGACCATACTACCAATTGGATTGAAGAACAATAAGTTTGGCAAATGGTCACCAAACTGGGAAGGTCCTTATAAAGTGATCAAAGTGATATTTAGAAATTCATATATGCTAGAGACATTTCAAGGTGAAAGTCTCCCGAGAGCAATAAATGGAAGATACTTGAAAATGTATTTTTCAAGTGTTTGGCAAGAAGCCTAAGTGTTTTTCAAACAATGGCCGATACATGTATCGCCCTTAGAACAAAAATGGCCGATGTATACATCACCCTTAGTCACTAGATAGCCGATGAGATGGGTATCGTCGCTATTTGGTTTTAAATTGTGTTTTCAGGTTTATGCATCATTCACCTGAAAACAGGGGGGCATGTGTTGACAACTAAAATTGTCTATTTTATGAAGTTGTCAAAATGTTGATTTGATCTCACCATTGCGTTCCTCTCATCAAGATGGTCAAAAATCATATATGGAATGCCCGATTTGGAGATCGGATGAAGAAGTTATGGCCCCGGAAAAATGCTGTGGTGCTGACCCAGAACTTCCGGTCCGAGACCAGAACTTCCGGTCCGTGACCAGAACTTTCGGTCCGTGACCAGAAGTTCTGGCCTGCGCCGACCCCGGAGCTCCGGGATATGACCGGAAGTTCCGGTCCAAGACCAGAAGTTCCGGTCCGAGACCGGAAGTTCGACCGGAAGTTACGGTAGACCTCGTCAGTTCGGATCTGGACTTTCCGGTTGCGACCTGAACTCTTCCAAACTCGTGGGAAACTTGAAAAATAAGTATTGGAGCGGTTTCCTACCGGGATAAGACCACCCCTCTCTATATATATGAGAGGATCATGGCCGATTGAGATCCCATCTATCCAATCGATCAAAAACACATCTACTCCAACTTTTACCCTCTCTTCTTCTCCTCGTTCTTCGTCGGTGCTGCATGGACAGTGGATCGACGACGACGAAGCTCTAGAGCGGTCAGGCCGGCTAGGGAAGCCCATAGCCGCTGCACGCCCCTACGGGGTCCCTCCCGGGCGTGTGGGGTTTCGAGTCTTAAGAGACCTCGTCGGCGTGTCTTGCGTATCGCGCTTCCGGTGAGGCTCCTCCGGCGACGTGTCTTGCGTATCGCGCTCATCACTGGAGGCACAAGGTCCAGGTGTGGATATCCTTTAGGCGCCGACCGATCTCAAAATCGGTTTGGCCCTACATCGAGCGTGCTAGCTCCTTATCGAGTGTGTTGACCTAATTCAGCGTCAACAGGGTCCTTCTCGTCTCTATGACTTGTATTTCAAGGAGTGGTGTCCTCAGTACGTTCCATGTTACCAAGTTTCCTTATCGCTAGTAAACTGACACTTCCACTTTTAGTCCTCGTGGACTAAAAGGCCACTACGCTACAGAAAGTCAACCGAGCACTATCATGTATTGTCTGAGTGACTATCACGTCTTGTCCGAGTAGAATATTAAGTCCTAACACAACCGGAATCTGGAGCTTCTTCTAGTGATGTAGCGTTCTCCTAGTACTTAGCATTCAATATTTAGTATGAGTTTTTTCCTAGCTACTAGATGCCTCCTTTAGAGAATTTTCATGTGCTAGGACCGGCGGTAGTATTCTTATAACTACTTAGTGCACTAGGAGAACTCTACTATTTTGATAGTGTAACAAGATAGCAAGTCAACAGTGCGTTGTCACATTTTATCCGAATGGACTAATAGCCCTAACACGATATCAAGTCAACAGGTCTTGTTTGAGTGGACTAATAACCCTAACATGATATCAGGTCAGTCTCAATGCATGATTTCATCTCCTGGTTTCTAAAACATAAAACTTTTAAATGAAACAGGTCTCTCTCTTAATATAAATTTCATTGCACAGTTTCATAGATTATTTTGGCTTTCTATGGGTCCCACCAATCTCTCTTTTCCCTCTCTCTTCCTTTTCTTCTCGCCTGTGCGTCGCGGCCAAAGAAAGAAGGCCGGCGAGCTTCATAGAGGATGGCAGCAAGCGGCGCAATGGTGAGCGCGGCGGCAGCCCTCACGCTGTAGTAGACGCACCGGTGCTCGTGCCTATGCACGCACGCTGCTAGCCGAGCCCGCACGGCTCGCGCCCGGCACGCCGGTCGGCCGAGCCCACGGGCGCTCGCACCCTGCATGCGCCAGCGGAGCCATGCGGCCCCCCATCCCGGTACGCGGCCGGCGGAGGCGTGTCGCCTGCGGCCCGTGCTCGCGCCTGTGCACGCCCCAGCGGAGCCAGCACGGCTCGCGCCCGCACACGCGGTCGGGCGGAGCTCGCCGCGGCTTCGCGCCCATGCACGCGGCCGGGCGGAGGAGCCCGCGCGGCTCACACCCGTGCACGCGGCCGGGGGGAGGCGCTCGCGCGCGCTGCATGCCGCCAACGGCCCGCACAGCTCGCGCCCATGCACGCGGCCGGCTGAGGCGGCGGCACCGCCGCCCTGGCACGAGGCCGATGGAGCCCCCGGCGCCAAGCGGCGGGTGGAGGCATGGCGCCACGCCCGGGTGGCGGCGTGGCGCCACGCCGCGTTCGTTCCTGACGGAGGCAGCAACGCCACACTGCATGCGGCCGGCGGCCCCTGCGCGGGGCCCGTGCACACGACCAGTGGAGGAGGCAGCGCTCGCGGCAGTGCTCGTGTCAGGCGGAGGTGGCGGCGCTCCCGTCCGTGCTCGTGGCCGATGGAGGCGGCGACGTTCATGCCCATGAAATAAATTGGGTTCTTAGTGCGGTTTCAAGGCGTTTCCAATGTTTTGGAACTGCGCTGATTCGTATCGTGGCCATGAAACTTTTCTTTTCTGTCTCCTTCCAGTTTCATGCAAAAAGGTTGTTTTAGCTGATGTGGCATCGTATTTAATGTGCATGACACCTCCCATGAAACCCCATTGAGACTGGCCTCATGTACATATACACTATACATCATTAACTTACCAAATGGCCACTTGTAACCTAGAGATGAGTGTCCAAAAATTTAGAAGGGGAAAGCCAAATTTTGATTTCCCATATTTATATATGTTCTCTCTCTTTTTTTCATATTGTGTAGGTCGTGACGCTTCAGGGGGGGTTCGAGAAGGACATCGCTAGGAACAACTATCACACATCGAATGGTCTGGATAAATCAGAGGCTCAGGTACCAATAGGTACCCGGTAGGTAGAGCTAGGGGACTTGGGCCGTGCTATTTGAGGGCGGGCCACGACACGATCTTTTGGCACGACCCGAGCACACGGCAAGCACGAAATTTTTTAGGCCGTGCCGGCACGACACGAATATGAGGGCTGTGTCGTGCCTAGGATATCGGCACGGCGGGCTATATGGCCCGACCCTTATTTTGAGCCGTGCTTGGGCTGGCACGGCACGAAAATGACACGTATACACATCTACAACTATGCAATGTAGTTTTTTTTATATTTACTATACTATCTCTCATCTAATTCTTAAATATATAATGAAAATCATTTAACTTTCATAAAAATAGTACACACAAGATATTTATTTATTTATATCATGAGCGGAAAAAGAAATTAACCCGAGATATTTTGAGGGCCATGCTTGGGCCGGCACGACCCGAACGGGTGCCGGCGTGCCACGGGCCGTGCTTGGGCCGAGAAAAAAAAATTACCGTGCCATATCGGCACGGCACGATGTACCGAGCGTGCTTAAAAAACACGACCTGAAGCGACACGAAATACGAGAGGGTCGGGCCGGACTGGCACGGCACGGCCCAAGTCCCAGCTCTACCGGTAGGTATACTATCGTATCCAACCACCGTCAAAGAGCTTTAGAGGAATTTTACTATATGGTATTGTTCAACCATCTAAAAGAGCATTAGAGAAATTTTACTATTTTTAGAGAAATTTAGACTGTTGGTGGGGAATGATCGGATGGTTAAAATTTCTTTTTAATATATTTTTTTAATACTACGCCCATGAGTCCGGGGTCGCCGGCCGTCTGCCCCCGTGTGGCAGTTGTCTCCGTTTGTCGGTCTTGTGTGTTCGGTGGCACATTTTCCGCCAATAGTTGTTAAGACTGGTCTTTCAGAAGGTATATTATTACTTGCAGATCTATGCATCCAAATCGATCGGACGGAATCACGAGCTCTGTATATATAGTTTCTGTATATATAGTTTACATGTATACGCGTGGATCATGATAGTTAGCCGATATTGTGCCTGTGGATTTGATATTAATTGTATGGATGCCACTCATTATCCGGGACAGATCTAGGATAAAAATTTAGAGTGGCAAAAGTCTTTATCTTCAACCTCCAATCTCTCCTTCTTATAGAGGCGCGACGTAAATTCATGGAAAAACTTATGCATGGGATCAGCGGTGATTAGGGTTAGGGTGGAGTGGGGTGGGGGGCTTGGGGCTTGAGCCCACCCCGTCCCACCTAGATCCATGCCTGCTCATCATTGCTGCGTTCGTCTTCAGCTGGCTCATAAAAAATTTAATAATTAGGATCATTCACACAACTAATGATCTTCTGCAGATTAATATCATGTGTTGCCCAAAATTACAAGAAGATCCTCATTCCTGAGTGGACTATAAACAGATTTGACAATCATCAGAACCATACCCAATTATCAAGAACACCGATACCACCTCTACCGTATTATATATTCACACTACAAAAACTACACTCTTGTCGTTCTCTTGCCATTGTCCTCACTATTTCAATCCTCAAGAAAGATTGAAGATTATATTAATCGATCTTTATTATAGTACATGCCATTATAATTAAATACACTTAGAAAATCTTAGGAAATCTGCTAGTAAAAATGTACCTTCACTAGTGGGCTCATAGTTCTATCTGTAGTGGCACTGCGGCCAGTTGGCAAAAATCATTTTTTTACTAGTGTATATTATGATCTCAATGTGAGCTTTATACAGTCTCATGGACATTTAATATGCCGACATGCTATTGTATTTATGAAGAAAGATATGATAAGAGTTTCATAGGAGTAGAGGAGTTCCATGGAGATTCATGGGAGTAGAAAGAGTTTTACGGAGATTAAACTCTTGAGCATTGTTTCCAACATATGGAAGGTGTTGCAAACAGAGCCATGAAACTAGCATTGGAACTGGTCTTATTTTTTTAGCCATGCACAACAATAGACCTAGCATTGTTTTTTTTTTTTTTTTTGGATGGAGGGAGTATATGCATGATCTTGAAGCCTCACATGATTAAATTTTCAACTCAACAACTCAGATATGTTAGTTCAAGATCGTGACAAAAGGCTACAAGCTAGATCGAACTTTGGAATGGAACAATTTCGAGATTTGCACAAAAATTTGATAGCGACGCACGCTTTGAGAATCACAATCGAACAGCACACCGGATCAGGCCCAAAAGTAATCTGAATGCGTTGATGATTGACGAACAGAATTATAAACACACATGGTCCCTACAAGGACGTTGTTAATTGGATTTCTTGGATCATCGAGAACACTAACTAATTGTTAATTTTATGGAGATGTGGAGATGTACAGGCCAACGTACACACGGATGAATGAACGTACCTTCCAGGAGGTAGTACCTCACATGCAACCAAGCTAGCTAGCAGTTAGCTAATGGTCCAGGCTTAATTCTTAGAAAAACATGTAACCAATTTGCTTGGCTAGATACGCATCTCGGCAGTTGCTCAATCTATATGTGTACCAAATGTATATCTCCTCATGATAGTCTGTCGAAATGTGCGCTACTTTTTGGTGACAGATCTTCAGTAGGTACTTAGTTTTGTTGATTCCTGTACTCTTAACATATGGAACAGAATCAGTATTAGTTGCCACGAATCGTACCATAGCGAAGTTGTGGAAAATGTGTCAAGCTGGCATGTTCAAAATGATGCTTGATCGAGCTTTGTAGGAAATTTGAAAAGTAAAAGATGTCAAGAGAATTCTCTTGTTCCAATACAAGTGGGGGCCTCAATATATGATGAGTCCATTAGTGTCTGATTACGTTGCTTACATTTAGATTAACTCTCTATTGTCATAGACTTAATTATAGTGAAGTCAAAATAGACGCCACCTGAGTTGGTACAGACGTAAGCAGATTAGTTTAGTAGTACATTACTTAGTTTATTATAACCAATAATCCAATAAGTTTGAATGTTCTTAGTTGATTAACATTTTATAAATATTCTCGACTTGTATCTAGCAAGAATATTCTCTCACATCCCGATCACTAATATGGCAAATTTATAACATAATAATGCAAGCAGCTATGTGTACCAAGTTAGACCACTGGCTTGATGCTTGTTAAGCGACAAGTTGAAACAAGAATTGTATTCAACTGTATGCCATTGCCCGTGGCAGCTGGAACCAGCAGGGATATGCATATTGCCGGTTCACTCCAAACTTGATTAATTTGGCAAATTTTCTCTTGTTTGTCTAATAATACTTCCCCGTCTCCTCCATTCTAAATTGTAAGTCATTTCAATTTTTTTTTTCTAGATCCTTAGTGTTTACTCCCTCTATTTAAAAATCTCCTTCCTATTAGCCTTCGGCACAGTGACCAAGGAGCGGAGTAAATGCACTCAGTTTGCATTTAATCCGGCAAGGAATAGACAATGAGCAGTAAAGAAGCAATAAATGCTAGCAAGTGGTAGCCAATAAGCTAGTAGCAAAGAGACAATAAATGCGGGTGAGTCCCAAGCTAATATAAAGGAGATTTTTGAATAATTTTTTTTACTTAGATGAATGAGATAAATGAATGGAGGGAGTACTATGTATCTAGACATAGTATATATCTAGATGTATAGGAAAAGCTATGTATCTAGAAAAAGCTAAAATAACTTTCAATTTGCTATCGAATGATTAAAATCTGGCTATAGTAGTTTACACAAACAAACAAACAATGGACCAAATAGATTGAGAGTGCATGATACATGTGACAAACTCATCACTCTTGTACGATTTTTATTATTATTATTATTATTATTATTTTTTTTTTTTTTTTTATTATTATTATTATTATTATTATTATTATTATTATTATTATTATTATTATTATTATTATTATTATTATTATTATTATTATTATTATTATTTTTTTTTTTTTTTTTTTTGCAAAGGACTCATGAATGGATTTACACCAACCGATTAGTATATATCTAGTGATCTTCATTATTCTACATGTGAACCATTCTGTATATATTCAGTAGGATTAGGAGGCACATCATCCATCAAGGAAATGTATTAGCTATCATTGTTTCACTACCACACTAGTTGGAACGAACTAGGAAAGATCGTATGGTCAAAATGATGTTCAATGCTTACTCAGTTTGCATACTGATTGATCATTTCAAAGTGGTTTAGGGTGGTACCAGTATCAGACTTAGCATTACAGTAAGCCAAACGTGGTCCACTTCTCCAGTCTAAAATATTCTCGCAATGACAGGCCGGATCAACCTATTTTAATTTGATTTCTAAAAGTCGCGCCGTGATTATCCTTATGATACAGTTTAGTGCTAATCATGCATGGTTAGTGTGCAATAAACAACCAAACTGTTCACTCCTGCTGGCCAAGAGCCGTCATGAAAATAAGAATTAATCGTTCAAAAATATTTTAAAAATGTCTGGAATGTTTCATATATAAAAAATACCAGGAGTTATTAGTTTTTAAAGTTAAAATGCATACTTTGACCCTGAATAAACTTTCACCATCAATTGAGCTTACCAGTTACCATCACACAGATGTATATATATAGTGTAGAGGCAAGAAAACACTCAGCAAGCCGTGTGCAAGTCCACCGTAAATAATTATTAATGCAAAATACTACAATTGCTCAAGAGTGTAAGCTATGGTTTAACATGACATACGCAATTTAGAATGGGATCACGGAATCATCACACAATAATATGTTAAACACATGCACGACGACAGCAAGTTTACAAGTGAAGTTTGCCAGGTTGATCCTGACGAAGACAGATACAACTCAAAAACCCAAGTTGGAGCTAATATAACAAACCAGTAGGAAATAGGACAAACATTCTCACCAACATACTTGAAATAGAAGGACATGAGCTTAGGTCAGCTAGTAGGGACAGGGTACCTTCAGGTTTCTCTTACCTTTCCATTTTGTGTCCCTTTTTCTTTTCAGAAAAGAAACAAATATGTTTAGTTCCACAAGGATATCCTTATTAGCGCAAATAACGAAGCTTGCAAAATCCTCTTTGAAAGGATTGTTATGTCACATGGAATTAGTGTTCCCGTAATTTTCAAAAAGCGTCGTGGAATTAGCAAAAAATCACGGTCCATTTTCCAAATCACATCCTCCAGCTTTCATAAAGAAATTGAATACACCAGGAGTTGTCTTTTTGTTTTGAGGAGATTGGACGGCCGAGGCCCTACAGAAACTTCATTACAGAGAAAGTTCAAATGCATAAAAGTACACATGGGGAGGGCAAAAGCTTAAGGAACAAAAAAAAAAGAAATAAAGAAATTTAAGAGTAGCTGATCATGGGTCTGAGGAATTGAGTTATTTAAGATTTAAGATAAGCAATTAAGACCGCAGCTCCTAGATGACGTCCAGGAAGTTACTATCACGCGTGGTCCCTACACACAAGTAAGCACAAACCAATTAAGTAGAACTTACAAGTATCACAATGCAAATAAGGGGATTCGATCATAATCAAACCGAAGTGGAGATGCAATGATTTGTTTATAAATAGCCATGAATCCTACCCGAGAGTGAACCTTAAGCTAGATCTCTTTCAAACACTGTCCGCAGTCCAGGTATTTACTTCTGATGAGTAGTGTAGATCTCACAAACTTCCTGCAGCCACCATAGCCTCGGGTGCTTGGTGGGTGACGCTAATGCTGTAAAAAATACACCCCAATCATATGGTTTGGAAGGGATTGAGGTAGAATTTAAACTAAAATATACTTTAATCTCTCTCAAACCATATAGTTTGGGGTGTATTTATATGCAACCAAATAAAGCTTAAGAAATCTAGGAGGTTTCACCAATTCACCTTCAAAAGTATAAAATTTCATGAGTTGCTTGATTTTTCCACAAGTTCTCACGGCTAAGAATTTCTTTCTTGTGCTCTCTTTTATTTTGTAGCTCAAATTTTTTTAATACAACCAAAGGATTTTAAATCGAACAACACTTGCCTTAGATCTAGATATATGGAGAAGTCGCTAGAAACCTCAAAGGAGTGAGGATGGATATAAATAGCCATCCCACAAAAAGTAACCATTATGCCCCAAGTGAGGCAAAATCATACCCTCTTTTTTTTCCCTAAATAGTAGGAAAGATGCCTATTATATTGAAAAAAGGAGTTAGCGACCCAAAAGGTTGATATGGTAAGGAAAGTTGGGCAAAATTCACTTATGCTTCAGCTACCAACAACAGCAAGAAGAGAGATCAGTTACCATCATGGAACTACTTAATAGTACTTGGGTATTTTTTAACTAATTAATGAAAGAAAGGCACATATATTTGAGCCAAAGATGGTTGACTCAAACATGAAGTATACTCCACCTCTAATCAGCTGAGCTAGGCTTCATTCTAGAAACATCAGTTATATCTATGTAAACATAAACATATATGATTATATTCCATAAGATCATATCCTGATTGGGTACCAATCCACATAAATGCTTTGCCCGCAATATATATTTGGATGCGCTCTAGCTGGAATTTCTAGGTTTTGGCCTACATCCCAGTAACTTCATCAATGCTTTCTCAAATAATAACTTCATCAATGTTCATGTACAAAGCTAAGTGAGCTTAGCTAGTAAGCATATACTTAGAGAACACAGAGTGGAATCTCACTTGTTTAATTAAAGATAGTAGTGTTCCTACTATCTTTCAACACAGAGTAGCTAGGCAGCATATATAATCCATAATTGCATATGCAATGGCTTCGGTAATTAACAACAATATTGCATCTATATCTAGCTAATTGGCCACGGTTCCTAATTACTAGGCCCCATTTCTTAACCTTCGTAATTAAGTAGTAGTGGTTAAGGACAGCTATACAGGAGTACAGGACATGGAATGAAACTGCAAAGAGATGTGAGAGATGGAACTGGTCCTACATTATTAGATAAGCACAGAGACATATTCTATGCCATGTTTATGTTGGGTTTGCCATCATACTCAACATCACTTGTTAATCCCTACTAGTGATCAAATCAAGCTCATAAATCTATTATACAACAGCAGCATTGTTTTTCCCCTTGCATGTCATCCACTGATCATTACTATTGTTTTCTCCTGGCCCCACAGACCCCAGCCTCCTAAGCGCTCTCTCTCTCTCTCTCTCTCTCTCTCTCTCTCTCTCTCTCTCTCTCTCTCTCTCTCTCTCTCTCTCTCTCTCTCCCTACCTGTATAAATGCCCAGCTCCTTCCCTCCCAAGTGAGAAGAAGAAGAAGCACTCACCAAGAGCTTTCAAGAAGCTTGCAGTTGTGTTTGCTTTGCTCATTCTACTGAGAAATAGCAGAGAGAGAGAGAGAGATCACATACTGGTCGAGTTATTATTAGCAAGAAAGTGGTAGAGAGAGAGGTATGGGGGTGATGGTGGACGAAGCAGAGCCAGTGAAGAAGACGATGATAAGAGTGAGGGAGTTTGACGTGGAGAGGGACCTCCGGGCTGTGGAGGAGCTGGAGCGTCTGTGCCAGGTCGGCCTGTCGGGCGACGACCAAGGCTCCGACCATGATGGCGGCGCAGAGAAGACGACGAGGAGCTGCAACAAGAAGAAGAAGAAAGGCATGTCGCTCTACGTCGAGCAGATCGGCGACCCGTTTGCCCGGGTGCGCCATGCGCCGGACAACGTCATGCTGGTAATTTTACAATACCAAAGCTCATGCTCCCCCATCCCAGCCGCCGCCATTGACGCTTCAGCCTGACCTCCGGCATGACAGTGATGCTCATGAGTACTGTGCTCGATTTGCAGGTTGCCGAATACGGGCAGGAAGCCGAGGTTGTCGGAGTGATCAAGGCGTGCACCAGGATGGTGAGCAGAGGGAAGAAGAAGAAGCAAAGCTTCAGCAGCAGCAGCAGCTCAAAGCAGTTTGTCAAGGTGGCATGCCTTCTTGGCCTCAGGGTGTCCCCCTCCCACAGGTGATTACTTAATAAACACAAACTAAGCAACTAAGCCGAGCTAATCACTGTGCACAAATCATCAGACGCTGACACATTGCGCGAGCAAATCAAGCAATGCGAACCGCAACCACCACCACCAACGTGGGGCAGTGCGCTGACAGGGCCCTTGGTCTTCCCTTGCGCAGGCGCCTCGGCATCGCGACGGAGCTGGTCCGGCGCGCCGAGTCGTGGTGCGCGGCGCGCGGCGCGGCGTACGCCACCATGGCCACGACCGAGTCCAACGCGGCGTCGCTCGCGCTCTTCACCGGCCGCTTCGGGTACGCGCCGTTCCGGCGGCCGGTGTTCCTCGGCCACCCCGTGCACCGGCACCGGGTGCGCATCCCGCGCGCGCACCGCGTGCTGCGCCTGCCCCCCCGCCGCTCGCCGCGGCCGCCTACGCCGCGCTGCTCCCGCCCTCGGCCGCCGAGTTCCTCCCCGCCGACCTCCCGGCCCTGCTCGACCACAAGCTCACCCTCGGCACGTACCTCGCCATCCAGCGCGGCGGCGGCGGCGGCGGGCCCGAGGGCCCGGAGCGGACGCCGTCGTTCGCGCTGCTCAGCGTCTGGGACGCCACGCGCTCCCTCCGCTTCCGCGTCGGCGGCGCGCCCACGCTCCTCCGCGCGTCCCTGGCCGCGGCGCGCGCGCTGGACCGCCACGCGCCGTGGCTGCAGGTGCCCTCTGTCCCCGACATCTTCCGCCCGTTCGGGACCTACCTCCTCTACGGCCTCCGCATGTCCGGGCCGGAGGGCCCGGCGCTCCTCCGCTCGCTCTGCCGGCACGCGCACAACGTCGTGCGCAAGAACCCCGCGTGCGCCGTCCTGGCGGCCGACCTCGGGCCTGACGACCCGGCCAAGGCCGTGGTGCCGCACTGGCCCAAGTTCTCGTGCGACGAGGACGTCTGGTGCATCAAGAAGATCAGTGCTTCCACCGCATGTGACAATGCTGGCAACGACGACGACGATGACTGGACGACGTCGCCGCCGCCCAGCGTCCTGTTCGTGGACCCCCGGGAGTTCTGACGTTGGCCCATTGCGAACAAGTTTTGATTTTTGAAAAAAAACCTGTATATACATCATATACATACGTATACATATACATGGACATGATGTTTCAAGTGGATACAAAAATTGGATGGCGTCTTGCAGCTTGCACTTGCAGCCCAAGTATGATTGGTCCTGAAACTCTAAACTTCTGGAGAGCAGTCGGTGGTCATTTTCTAAGTGAATTGGTCATCTATCTCTCGAAGATGCATTCAAGGGCCAGAGCAACACTTGGGGTCTCTTGTGTACCAATGAATCATAGCTCATTCTAGCACAGTTATTCAATCAAAATTCAAAATGAATAAAGTTTATTTGTTTATAATTTACATGAACTGAGTAACAGCAGGACCGACCAGAGGCAACAGCAAGTCTGCAACCAGCGTAAATTCGAGTCATAAGGACTACAAAAGTGCATAAGCAGCAACATACTCTTCCAACCCAATAGTTATCTTGAAGAATTTATAGGTCCGTATCACTGACCATCTAACAAACAAAAATCAAGGCATTGAAACTTTGAAATAAGTCTTCTACTTGATGTATCTTGTAGTAATCTCTTGTTTCCACAAGATCACATCTGGCACAAATCTTGGATCAAATCTCTGAATGTTGAAAATGAAAGGGTTCTATTATGCAGCAACTAGATGGGTCCAGTTGAATGCAGCTCACAAAGGAAAGTGCTGATTTCGAGATAATGTCGCAACGAACCCCCTCCAATACTAATTGCCTTTTACACCAATTGCAGAGTGCAGACAGTGCGTACCTTCTTCAAGCCACTGGCCATGGCCAGGCCCTACGTGAAATTTATACTAAGACTTACGTTCTGGGCTATCTCAGAATCAGAATAGAAACAGCTAAGAAACAAACGAAGCAAATTTTATCCATGTGAGTTTCCTTAGGTTCTCCAAAACCTGAAAAAGAAACGTTGGACACTATGATATAGCAATCACCAGAGGTGGGAGGGGCTGCAAACAAACTATTAGTTTCGTAAAAGGTAACAAATATGTTTTTTTATAAAGAAGTAACAAATATGTACAGCGGGCAAAAATACATAAAATTCTCCATAATGAAAAACGTGTGGCACGGCCGCGAAAAAAATACATAAATTGCAAAATAGTGCAACTTGCAAATAGCACTGGAAACCAATACAGTTGGGAATTTGATTCTGAAATGCATTTCCTGCTGGGACAGTTAGAATGACATGCAGCTGTCAATGCCATCTTACATGCGTTGGCTGTTCAATTTCCAAATGCAAACAGAACAAAACTGAAGATATTCTATGTGCACCGAGAAAAAGTGCAATTGTTTATGTCACACATCGCGCTGTGTAATTTTTTTCAAACTATGAACAGAACATTCCCTGCATTTCTCTTGGTCTAAAGAACCTCCCTAGATAGGAGGCCACAAATTAAAGACAGAAGCATATCTGTTGCTGGCTATCGTGTGCAGATTGAGAATAAATATGCGAGTTGGCCCTGATTCGGCTCACCTAGATCTAATAAAGAGTGTAATGTGGACAAGAATATGCATAAGCAGTCCAATCTACTTAAAAGACACTATGCAACTATATCTAACAAGAACTGCAATTGGACAAGGATAAGCAAAATATCAGTCCAATCAGTTAGTGAACCACTTAAGCAAAACCGAATAGAACTTGTTACAAAGGGAACAAATAAATAAGTTGGAAAAAACAACAACCTGTTTTTAGGTCGCCTTACATGAGGAGTGTACCAAAACAAGAGAGAGAAAAATGACTAGCAATAATATAACAAGCCTAGAAAGAATAGAAGAACAAAGAAAAGCTAACGACAAGCAAAAATATCAGTTAGTGAATACTATCCTGCAATCGAAAACTTTATTTTGCACATTCCAGTGGCATAGATTCAGTGGCATAGATGTTACTATATGATTAGTAATTTGCTGGTGAAGACTAATCACTAATTTTTATTCTGCGCATTCCAATTGGCACAGATACTAATCCCTTAAATAGTAATTTTCTGGCGAAGACTAATCAGCAATGATGGATAAGGAATGCACTTCAAATAATCTGAAACAATAATTTACTGGTGAAGACTAATCACCAATGATGGATAAGAAATACATATTCATATTAGTTGACGTTTTGGAAATCAAGATTAACCCATCATTTTTTATTAAAATATATAAAAAAAAAAAAAATAAAATTACTCTTATAAAAATAGGCTTCAAGAATCTATACAAATCTTTTCAAACTAAATATTTTAAAAGGTTTATGTTCCCAATGTTTGTTTTTTGAGTATGGGTAGTACACTTCAAATCATTCCTGGAGACCAAAAACATACCAGGTTGCTGTTTTTTTTTTTTGGGAAAGCGTGAAAGATCCGCAAGAATACAATAATCACGCATGTTTATTTTGATCCACTATATAGTCGATTGCTTAGGAGCACTGGCAAGACTAAACCGGTTTTGACTCCCTGTCCAAACGTCATGTCCAGTAGGGTTAGATTCATTCATTAACAGATACACGCTTTCAAAACGACGAGTTATATCCGTTAGATCACAACAGAGAGAAAAAACACCATGAGGAGTTAGGAGGGCTGGATTGCAACAGCTGAGAAGAGGGACTTCCAAAACAATGTCTTACATCCTTTAGATATCATTCCTTCTTGTTACTTGCCCAAATATATGACAAGGATAACTACTAGAAATCAGGTAAAGACAAGACCATACCCAAACAGAAGGATATGCATCCAACTAATATAGGAATGAAGATAAGCTGCATGCTGCCATCTCCTTGCCTCAGTCGGCACAAAGGATGGCTGTTGCACATTCCACAATGTCTTTCAGCTTCGTTCATTACTATTAGGAATTAGGCACTTCACAAGCAGACATAATAATAGGAATTGGGACCAGATCTGCCCTGGTACTCCTCATCTATTCTTAGTTTGGCCATTGAAATTCTTACATCAAAAAGAAATAGTTTAGCCATTGGAATTTTATCAGCTTGTGATTCAAGAAACTGCAAAAATATCAGTCAAAATAACCAAACTCATCTATAGAATCTTACTGATTCAAAGTTTCCAACTGTAGGTAAGTTCAAACAGAAACAGCAGAGTTACACAAAGAAAAAATCATGAAAAATTGTCAACCTTTAGTTTTTTTTCCAAGCATTATCGACTAATTATTACTCTTCTGAACTTTCTCATTCAGTCAAAATAACCAAACTCGTCCAAAGAATCTTACTGATTCAAAGTTTCCAACTGAAGGTAAGTTCAAACAGCAGAGTTACAGAAGAAACCACAAAAAGATCATGAAAAATTGTCAACCTTTAGTTTTTGCCAAGCATCGACTAATTATTACTCTTCTGAACATTATCTCCGACAAGAAATGGCAGTGATGCTTGATGCTACAAGTTTCTTCTCGTTTATCATAGAGATAGAATCCAAATCAAAGGTCATGAAAATCTCTCTGGATGATTTGGCATAGATGTTTGCTATTGCTATGATTTTTTCATGAATTAGTTCCTTAATAACAATCAAACTAGGAAAAACCTGCAGATAAACTTTCTCTAGTGCATAGTCAGGTCATGTGGGCTCAGATGATACACTAGATAGGACAGTAGCTCAAACGTGGTCCTGCCAATTGATGCACATTAAGAATAAGTCCCTTTCTCATACAAAGGGAACCGAAAACAAAGTACTATAATTGCATGCCGATCATCCTGAAGAGGAACTTTCCATTCCATATCATGAGAAATGACACTGCAAGGATCCGTAGTAAGGATGTTAAAAGAGGCAGGAGGCCCAGTAGGTTTCATTCATGAGTCATGACACATCACAAATGTATCCATTTTACTGAGATGGCAAGCGAAATCTAGCAAACAATTGACAAGCAGCCATGACATTTGTCGATGTAAAACTAAACCATAAATCCCATCGGTGTAAAATTGCACGGTTCAACATAGGGACCTGCTCTGCAGTTTTTCAGCTTGACAGTATTGCCCATTTCCCCCAATTTTACTGTCAACAAAGGCCCGTAATCATTAGCTTGGACTAGTTAACTAATCAGCACAAGGGAACCAAATTATTGCTTACTCTCTCCGTCCCAAAATAAGTGCACATATCATATTTCAAAGAATTAATGTTTGGCAAAATATATAATGAAAGAATTAATTTTATTTATCAAATCAGTTTATATGTATATCACATTTATATGTATACATGTTTAGAGAAACATGTTTAGAGATATAAATGTCAATATTATTTTTTATAAATCCAGTTAAAATAAAATTAGTTGACTTGGGATGCAGAAAGTACACAAATGTCGAAGCTGTAACTTTTTTTTTTATTAGTATTAGTATGTGCCGGGTAAGAAACAAACAAATACATTTCTGAACCAGATAATTGACAGTTTGGCACCCTACTGTGTTGCCCGTCACCTCCAGACGAACAATAGACGCTTAAAAATAACATGGAAGCAGTTGGACTACTTTCCTTACATTCCATGCCATGGGTGCCACACTCATGCAGAAGATGGTCAACAGGCTGGGACAGACCAGTCCAGATCCTTGCAACATTATCTCGTAGTTGTTTTGAGTGATAAAGCCATAAAGGCATGTGCACAGCAAACTGAAAACTGCATACATAAAATTTGCTGATACAGCTAATCAGTGATCAGTCAAGGCGGCGCAGGAGATACTCTACTTCGACGTCCTTGGTCAGTGGCATCACCCACTGATCATACAGCTTGGAGAGCACTTTGGGATCGACCTTGCACTCGCTGTGACCAGCAGCGGCATTGTCCTCCAAGGTGACGTTCTGCCCAAAGGTCCTGGCCTTCTTCTCTACTCTCTTCTTGACCTTCTCTTCCACAGCCTTGAATGTCAGCAGATCCATCAGAGAATTGCTGTCCTGCATTGACAGTGAGATAAAGCATAAATGGTTCGTGTTCTGGAGCTTCATGTCTAAAGCACATTCAAAGCAGTCTGAAGATGTGATAATGTGACAGAGTACCATAGTGGCATATATAACATATACAAATACAAAGCTACCCACTTGAAGGAAATTAAGCTGGTTTCTTAGCTGAACTTCAACTATCAAGGTGCACCAACATGTGTAGCCCTTGGGAACAGCAAACATTTCTTATACTGCTACATAGTACCACCAAACCTACCAACCCTGTAAATATAAAGTAATTTGAGTAGGAAGAGAATGAGATGTTCAGTAGATTGACCTTTGCTTTTATTAATCGACTATAATCTTGAGGAGCATCTTTGAACTTCACCTCAGCAACATATTTACCAATATGAATTCTTTGTGATAGAACCTACAAGAAACGAACCTTGTATGTTACAGGCATACAATGATTTCAAAGTGAAAGGCTGGCAATTTGCATTTATTCCTGTAGTTAAAGACATTCTAGCATAGAACCCATACCTGCAGACACGCAAAATCCAATGCAACTGTTTGTGCATAGCTACCATCATCACCATCAACAGTGAACAACGGGAGCAATTCATCAAAATACATTTTCCATATTGCATCATTCACAGTGACCAACGAAGCAAAGGGATGCAAAACCTAATTAGAAAAGGCAACAGAAGTTCAGCATCTCAGCAATTATCATTATCAGTTCTTGATATCCAAGGTCATTGCCTGACGCTGCGCACCTTTGGGGAATTCTTGGTAGGAAAGAGGGGCGAGGGGAGATCTTGAGGGAAGAAAGGAACATCTTCTGGCTTTTGATAATGTCCAGCCTATGAGAATTCACGAATGCATTGAGATTGTGTATGAGATTGCACAAGAATGTTAAACTGTTGCAGTATATGAAAATTCACATGTATTGAGATTGTGAAAGCAATAGCATGGAAATGTATCCTTGCAGTGTCTGTGCAGTATACAACCAGTAGCCTCTGTGCTATTCGTCTTAGGTAAGAACATTTTGTTAAGCACTTAAATTAATGTTTTGACCTTCATGTCTGGTGAAATATCAGTAAACAATGAATGATCATATTTGTTATTGAGTTAGATAAACAATTGGAAGTACATTTTATTTTGTGCCAATTGAATTTGACACAAACAAATAGAGATAGGATCCAGTTCTTCGAATCAACACACAGTGGGAAGCCAATAAGCCATGTAGAGAGGTGCCAAGGGTGCTCAAGGAACCAAAATCTATCTCTACCCTGGTAAGGGTTTCACCAAGAAGTGCCATAGTTGCATATAATGTGAACCTAAAAAAGAAGCCCTTATTTCAATCCTAGTATACTGAAGTTCCAAAAACCGTTTGCTTGATTAGTTAGATCAGACCTAAACGAGGCATTTGACAAGACAAAAATAGGTAATCTGCCAATGGCAACTACTGTACAAGCAGGTCTTAACAGAGAAAACTGACGGCTTTGCGCCGCGGCCGGCGTATAAGAGAAACAAGCGAGGCACGAAAAGGAAGAAGCTTGCCTTTGCGTTGAGCGCCTCTGCTTCCCGGACGAAGAACTCCACGAGCGAAAGTCCCCCACCGCCGGCCGCGGGCGCGTAGGCCGCCGCGTTCCGCGGGTGCCGGGCGCGCTCGATGAGCGCGAACACCACGGAGTCCTCCAGCCGGACCAGCGCGTCGCGCACCGCGGCCAGGCTCAGCTGCTCGCCGCCCGCCGCGTCCATGGCGAGGAATGGATCGGAGTGCCGGAGGGCGGAGGGCTTGCCGGGCGCAGTGGGGAAACGAGCGTGATCTGGGCCTCCCGCACGGTGGTGGTGCAGTGGTGTGGTGTTGACGCGGTGGCGAGTAGTGGTCAGTCCACGGACGGTCCAGACCAGACCGTTGGTGGAAATGGTTTGAGTGGCTAATGGGGCCCAAGATGACCAATTTGCTCCACCTACAAATGCAGTGCGTGCACGACCGACCGAGTGTGGAAACTGACTACAGAGTCCTCCATATAAATTGGCAATTGTTCTACTGATCTATTCCTAGAAGACGGGACGAAAACTGAGGATGTGTTTGCTGCTCAGATCCTTAAATTAGATGGTGTAGTTTTTCTTAGCTCAGAGTGGTGGAGATGAAGCTATTTAAAAAATAGTAAAACAGATTCTCATTGTAGATATAAATGTCAAATATCCATAATATCTTTATTTTCTTTTTACCTTCTTTTATTTATCTATCTATTTATTTATTATCCTTATTTATCTTTATTCTCTTCATCTGATCACTATGTATTTCTTTTGACACATTTGTTTCCGAAGCCACACTCATCTCTCTCAGCCTCTGCCCTCCATGCCTTCTCTGACTCTTGCCCTCCGATCCTCATCCTTTCATACTCCAACCTTGCCCCGACGTCCCTCCATCTACTCTTTGTCGCTGCCCCACCCACCTTTCCCCAACTCTGGCCCATCTGTTTCTCCTCGCCACTAGTTTCGCGCACCACTCATGGGGACTCCAACTCTATATTGACATGACTTCGCCCCATCCCACAACTCCGCGTTAGCTGTCATGTCTCACATGCCTAGATGAAGGGAAGTTTGGGGAGGCCCCATGTGCTCAAATGAAGGAGCAGGGCGAAGCCAATTTTAGGGCTCGCTTGGAGGATTTCGACTCTAGAGAGCACGATTTGTAGAATATCTCTGGTAGGAGAGCATGGTTTTAAATTGCAAGCTATAGCACCGCTATAGCGCCCGGAGAGAACCAACGCGAGCTACGGCTGCTAAAATAGCGCCACTATTTCAATTTTAGCTACAACAACAATGTTTTCAATTTTGGCTACAACAACAATGATCTAGCTATGATATACTTAAATTTTATGCTAATTTGTCTTTTGGACAAATGAAAACTTTCATGAACCATGTTGGAATATCATATTAAGTAATGTTCCCAAGACTCTTGAAATCTATAAAACATATTTGTGATCATTGAGTTTCATAATTTCCATGTTTTTTTTTTTTGCATCAACTAACTATAGTTTTCATGTTTTTAAAACTAACTATAGAATAGTAGCTATTGAAAAACATTTAAACCATGTAGATGCTGGAAAGTGTTTTGTCCTTGAGTGCAAGCAAATTTTGCTTGAAAAACAACTGAAGCCTCTAGAGAATTAACATACAGATGCTGGAAAAAAATAAAAAATGATCTAAAAGGTAAAAGTGTTCTACATCCATATTCATAGACAAGAAGGAAAAAAAGGGCATGATGACAGTATACGTTGTGTTTTGGTTCAATTTATGAGAATGCTTTTTTGCAAAAAAACAAAAACAAAATTACTTTTGTTGTAAAATACTAGAACGATAATCAAACAGATGGAACCTAAAGCTGTTTTTAGAAGTCATTACTTGCATGTAGTATGATTTCCGTAACACCTTAGAGTTTGTTTTAGGTTTTTGGCTCTAAACTGGATGAAAATAGGGAGATGTTCCATAGTCGTTATTTCCGCAAAGGGGGAATAGTTGTTTCTAATGAATAGCTCACATATTTTCTACTCCTTCGCTTTAAATTATAAGATGTTGATTTTTTTACCATAATTTTGACTGATTGTCTTATCTTAAAAAAATTATGTAAATATTATCGAATTTAAGTTTTTCTTTAAAAATTATTACTAATAAAATAAACTACAACGAAAAGAAATAATATTTTATAAGAAACTAATAAGATGAATGGTCAAAGTTAAAGTTAAAAAAAAATAAATATCTTATAATTTAGAACGGATCACCTAACTCACAACAACTTTTCTATTCTGATTTCCATATCATCGGATCAGACTGCTTATAGGATTATTGTTTCTCGGCAGGAATGTTCATTGGAATGTGAATGTTCAGTTCCTTGCAGATGTATGCATATGGCTTGTATTTGTGATGATTGGGATGGTCTCCCCGTCTTTGTAAGGTAATGCTAGCTCAACGTTATCTGAATTCTCCACTGATCACAAATGTCAATATGATCCGGAATACTGTTCTCGGTAGCAGCAATGCCTTTAAGAAACGAATGTCAGTAGCACACAAATAAAATAAAATAAAATACAAAACATGCTAGCAATATGCATCAATGAGATTAAACACATGGTTCATGACAAGTGCGGTGCAATTTTTTTGTGTAAAGTATACTCATGCTGCGTGCAAGTTTTTCCTAGACACGTGGTGATACCTGGTCTGTCTCGTCGACGCACGTGGCAGCGGCCGCCGCGCCACATGTCTGCAGTCTGCAGTCTGCTCTACTCAACCGTAACTAGTAGCTCCTAGTGCGTGTCCGTGAGCGTGCCTGTTCCTTCACTTTCACCGGCGCTGCACGACACGCTGCTCCCGGTCCGGACTACGAAGCCAACTACTACTACTGGCTCCGGCTTGGAGCGAGGAGGAAGGGATCCCACCAAACTATTGTGCCGTGCTCCGTCCAGCACGCGACGACAAGAAAAGAGCCCGCCGCGTGCTTGCCACCACTCGTCCGTCCTCCGATTTTCACCCACTGCGACTCGTGACCCTTGTAAATTTTTCTAGTATTAAATTAATTATATAATTTACCAGTAATAAATAATAATAATGAAAGAAACAGCGGCCCGTGGCAGTCAGTCATTAATAAGCGATTAGAGACGGGTGTACCTGTACCCAACCACACGTTTAACACTGGGCAGAAATGCAAATGGGATGACGCTTCACGTTTGTTGCCCGTTGGTAGTCGACGTCCAACTACTGCCGGTCGGCCGGTGGTGGTGGTGGGATTGAGTAGTCAATAGCATGGTTTTTTTCTACCGAATGCCGTGCTTTGCCCAGCACGCGACGACAAGAAAAGAGCCCGTGCTTTTTTAAATTTAAAATTTAAATTTTAAAAAAAAAATCTAGAAAAATTTCTAAAAAATAGTTCATTCTTTATAGAATCACGGTTTTTCTAAATACTTTAAATTTGAGTTCGTTTAGTATTTATTTAGCCGTTTAATTTGAAAAAAAAATGAAAAAAAAAAAAGAGCCAGCCCATTAAGGCCCATTAAATCATGAAGTCAAAAATATACTAAACGCACTAAATTTGAAAAATTTTGAGATCATTGGTTCTATAAATCATGAAGTATTTTTAAAACTAGTTTTTTTAAAACATTTTTCATTTTTCATTTGAAAAATTTTGACATCAAATGGGATGACGCTCCCCGTTTTAGCGTTGCACGTTGTTCCCTTGGTATTCGAACTAAGTCTACTTCAAAATTCAAATTTGGAATTTGAATTCAGAGAACCACACCCTACGCCGGTGGTGGTGGTGGTTCCCAGTAACGGTCGGTCAAAAAAAAACCCTGGTCAATAGTAGTCGTCGTCAAGGTCGTAGCACTTGGTGTTTCACATGACCACACCGTGCAAGCGCGACCGTCTTGACGCCGCCGGCTTCTTCTGCTTGCGTTCCCTGCCATTTCCGCCACCTTACCGCACCATTTCTTTCCACTTCCAGCTCCACCGATAAAAATCCTTCGCCTTGGACGGAAGGAAGGAAGGAACTCCTCCACGAATCCGCCTTTCCATTCCATTCGCTCGTCCGTGCGTACGCGGACCCAGCCGGCACCGGCACCACCGCCCGCCCATTCCGCGAGACAGAGAGAAGAGGCGGGCGTCGGTGCGCGATGGCCACCGTCGTGTGCGTCACCGGCGCCGGCGGATTCATCGGGTCGTGGATCGTCAAGCTCCTCCTCGCCCGCGGGTACGCCGTCCGGGGCACCTCCCGCCGCGCAGGTTGGCCGTCGCTGCTGCTCCCTCTCTCTCTCTCCGTTCCATCTCCCTCCCTTCGGAATCCCAACAAAATCCACTTCTTGGCCCGGGAATGTTTGGTCGCTGACGTGAACGGCTTGTTTTTGGCTGTCTTTTAATTTGTGGCGGCGGCGGCTGGATCTCGATTCGGTTTCGGTTGGCGGCGCAGATGACCCCAAGAACGCGCACCTGTGGGCGCTCGACGGCGCGGCGGATCGCCTCACCATGCTGCAGGTGGACCTGCTCGACCGTGCCAGCCTCCGCGCCGCCTTCCACGGCTGCGACGGCGTCATCCACACCGCCTCGCCGATGCACGACAATCCCGTAAGCGCCCGCCCGCTCGCCGCCAGTGGCCTCGGCCTCCTCTCCTTCGATATATAGCGCAAAGATTAAAACTCAAGTCTTTTTCCCCTGGCATGCAGGAGGAGATCATCGACCCGATTATCGCCGGCACGCGGAACGTCGTCGAGGCCGCGGCCGACGTCGGCGTGCGGCGCGTGGTGCTGTCCTCCACCATCGGCACCATGTACATGGACCCGCGCCGCGACCCCGACGCGCCGCTCGACGACTCCAGCTGGAGCGACCTCGAGTACTGCAAGAGCACCAAGGTAAATGAGAGATGGAACGGAATCGATTTTTCACCCACAACCGGAATCTCTCGCCTGCGAATCAGTCGCCCCCCCTGACGCCGTTGGAACTCGCAGAACTGGTACTGCTACGCCAAGACGATCGCGGAGCAGGGCGCGTGGGAGGCGGCGCGGGCGCGGGGGCTGGACCTGGCGGTGGTCATCCCGGTGGTGGTGCTCGGCGAGCTGCTGCAGCCCAGCATGAACACGAGCACCCTGCACATCCTCAAGTACCTCAAAGGGCAGACCAAGGAGTACGTCAACGAATCGCACGCCTACGTGCACGTCAAGGACGCCGCCGAGGCGCACGTCAGGGTGCTCGAGGCGCCCGGCGCCGGAGGGCGGCGGTACGTCTGCGCCGAGCGCACTCTGCACCGCGGCGAGCTCTGCCGCATCCTCGCCAGAATGTTCCCGGAGTACCCTATTCCAACAAGGTATGGCAATTCAGGGCTTCTCGGAGTACCCTGTTCTCAAGTCTGAATCACTGCTGGTGTTGGCTTGCTTCAATCAAGATTCATGACGCATTAGTATTCTGATGAAGAAATTGAAGAATTCGCTAGCATGGTTTAGGAACATTAAAGAATGCGGTGGTTTAGGAACATTAAAGATTGCGGCTGCTCTGCTTGAATTGCAGCATTTTATATTGGTTTGTTTGCATTATTGCATACTCCTGTTGAGTCAAATGGGAACCTATGGAGTAGATATCCATGCTTAGAATAGGCCAAGATAGTCAACCAAACACCCACGTTTAGGAAACTGACATCCAGACTAAATTTGGCCATGTGAATGCTCATGCACTTCTTATGCATGGAGTCTTTTATTATTACTATATATCTCTCTGCTTGCAAATGTTCTGTTGATAAACATAAATGGTGTGACCGTGTCTGAGAATGTCTTGGATAGTTGAATTCCTTAAAAGCAAAACAATGCCTATTCTTTTCTTTGAAGACAGCACATGCATGGAGCCTAAGCTACAACAACATACATGGTGTCCTGTAGTTTCAAATTGCTTCAAGATAATGCATTGACCATTTACTTTGGCAGTAAGCGATCAATCTAACATACTGGTAGCATGCTGCTACTTTTGCAGGTGCAAGGATCAGGTGAATCCACCAAAGAAGGGTTACAAGTTTACAAACCAGCCTCTCAAGGACATAGGAATCAAGTTCACTCCAGTGCATGAATACCTGTATGAAGCAGTGAAATCACTGCAAGAAAAGGGATTCCTCCAGAAGACCTCTAACACCAAGGTAATGGAAAAGAACACTGTATGAAGATCACTTGAACACGCAGAGTTGCATAGTGGAATCAGAGTTTGCATTTCATAGATTACAACTTTCCATGGAAAAAAGCTAAAGATCATAACTGCGTACAACAAAATTTGCATAGCCTGCAGTGAACCTGATTGAAATGTGATCCTTCTTGTGTAGTAAGTAGTACACTTTTGACATTAACGAAATCATAGATACTGTCCTTACTGTGGCCTTTGTTGTTCCAGGTGCCTGAACGACGCAGCTGCCTGCCTGAGCAATCACAGCCACCCGTACTGATGTCAAAACTTTGATAGATTTGTGCACAAAGTGGCCATATTTTGTCAGAATAAGTCATTCATTTGATTGGTTTTTAAATTTTGGCAGTCTGTATCTTGTTTGGGGTGCATCCTGTTGCTCCTGCACTACACTCAGTGAGTGTACTCTTTAGTCTGTAGGATGCAGTATATAGAGCGATTTCAGCGATGGTGCTATTCCCAATCGTCTAGCATCTGGTTGATCATTTTGTCCGATTTAACTGAAATAAATCAGTATTAGCTAACAGCTCCATGGAAGCATGCCCGCACAGATCTTGACTGCATGCTCTGGTCAGCTACAGCTTATTCTACATATCTTGCTTGTCTGTAGCTGCATGCCTGCTTAAAAAAAAAAAAACTCAATCCACACCTGCATTCAACAAAAAACAATTCTGCATAGAAGCACTCTTTTGAGTGTCTTTTAAAAAAAACAATTCTGCATATCTTGGTTCTCGAAATAGAAGGAAATAGGAAACGTATTTCGATGGAACAATATATATATAATAATGTTTGTCAAAATTGAAAGAAGAAAATATGAAACGGTACATTTGATGGAACAATACATAATGGATGCTCGTAAAGTTTGAGCTTCAGATCTCAAGATGGGGTCGTTGTTGATGGGTAAGTTGTGAAAGAATTGTGCCTGTAATTTTAGTATAAATTCAGAAAAAAAAAACACAAACACTTGTTAAGTTGAAAACTAAACCCAGGTGAACAACTTCGATGACATAAAACCTAACCAGTTGAATTACACTCGATTTGCAATTTATAAGCAATATTCAATGGTTGCTTAACTTATCACGAGAGCCTATCCAGTTGAGTTACAATCTATTGCAATTGTAAGCAATATACAACGGACAACAGTTATGTCATACATGTCTACATTTGGAAATAATGTTTACATGAGAACACAATTGGGGATAGCACCAATATGCAGAGTACTTTCTCCGTCCTAGTATATAAGTTGTAACCACCTCTGGTTCAAAAATCAATGAACATATTTAATTCTCATCTAATGCTAGTATTACCGTATGGATATATGTGCGTTTAGAGAAAACACATCTTGTATTATAGAACTTGAAAAAAAAAATGGTTATACCTTATATATTAGGGATGAAGGAATATGATTCAAAGGGAAATCCGTTTTAAAATTATGCCTAAACTAGAACTGGGACACTCTAGCTACCCAAGTAAAAAAAGACCAATTTCCTGGCGTTGGTGAACTTGAGTAGGTCAGCTAAGCCTGGTAAGCAACTCTCTTGCATTTTTAGTCGGGTTTGCACAAAACTGAAATGACACAAGGAAAAAAAAAAGTTCAAGAGAGAGAGAAAGAGAGAAGGAAACAAAGATAAACATTGTAGAAGAAAATTAGTGCAAATTAATCCTTATATCAGGAGCTAATTCCTCTGTGAATTGACTTGTCGGCCTTATGGCAGGGTCTCAGTAGTATGCCTGCCTGTAACTGCAAAAAGTGAGGATCGAAAGAGCAGCGACAAAACTACAGCTCGTCTGAAAACAAATCAGGACTGAAGGAGGTACTAGCGGCAGGATCTACAACTCTACATACTAGTACGCCGACTGCAGGACTAGCTGGTCTGCAACATGCATGATGGAGGAGGTACCGTCAAAATCTCTGATGCATGCAATCATGCGTGATATAGTTAGGTAAAAACATGCATCTAAAATCCATGTGTTCCAGATAAACATGGCCTTTTATCTCCCTCTAATTCATATTATACAGCGAATAATCCAATTCCATATACTTATAATGAAATTGTTTCAAACACCCCTGGAATGTATAGGCCGGGGTGTGGCACTGACGATACGGTTTTTATGATAAAGAAAAAACTAAAATATAGTAACACATACACTGGCGTATAAACTGAAGGTTTTGACCTTCTAATCACCCAATTTTGCACCTGTGCTTTTAGTCATCCTCGTCAAGTTTCCGTCGTATAAATGAGAAGCCATAGACGGTACCCTTTTGTACCCTTATTATATGGTACTCCTACAGTCGACAAACCATAGGCACTTGTACTGCATCATCAAGACATCAACACTTTGGTGTGCAAGGTTCCAGCAATCGTTGCCAAGGTACAGAACTGCCTGACGAAAAGACGGCAACCAGTAAAACACCTTGGCAGGAGTACTAGGTACTATAGTCTGATGCATGACTGCCACATGTAGAGTACCAACTAGTACTCATCAACTGGCTGGGTTGAGCGGGCAACTGTACTATCGCATCTCTTGCTATCTCCACTCAAAAGAATACAACTCTAACATAGACATAAGTTAAATTATTTCTAATCAAAATTATATAAAAAATTATAGATTTTTATAACACAAAATAAACATCATTAAATTTATCATAAATATATTTTTTTATAATATATATATATTAGGTTATAAATTCCAATATTATTTTCTATAGATTTAATTGGACTTGAAATAGTTTGGCTTTCGGACTAAATATACTATTTTCATCAGCGTCGCATTCAATATTATTACATTCTCTTAGGAATGAACGCAACGCTGAAGAAAAAAAAAACACCTATTTAGCTTTCGGACACTACTACATATGTATGGCAAACGATGCCAGTAATCGGAGTCACTGCTATATTTAGAGCTGATAGAGTGGCGATGATGCCTACGAATTTTCACTGTCGGTCTCACACTCGTTAGTGATACAGATTCCCCAACAAAATTCCTAACCCACGCAACCATAGCTGCGGTTGTGAGCTCCGTGTAGCAGCCACACCCTAGCCATGATATATCACTGTCACGTTGTGCCATGAGCTGGTAGTGATATGGGAGGATCAGGACACAGGCTAGCATTATTGTCGAGTCATGGCTTGACCCAGTAGCAGGAGCACGATATCACTAGCGAGTTGTAGATTGACCCGGCAATGTCTTAACTATAGTATATAACCCTAGCCCCCTTCTTCCTCCTCGTTCCTTCCCATCCCAAGCAAAGCCATCCAAGGAGGCATTTTTCCGGCCTCTCCCATTTTGGAGCCATTTTTAACAAAAATCCTCATGAACAACCTTAGTTTTTTAAGGACGGACATTATGCTCTCCTGCAATAAGGTGGGTAGCTAGCAACCCTTTAAATTTGTAGGTTGTTTTGTTGATTAGATTGTTTTCATTCTCATGCTTGTTTTTTCCTCCATTTTAGAGAGTATTTTTATTGAATTCATTGTGAAGGCTACCGAATTTTTGTGAATCCATATTGTATTGGTAATTTAAGGTTAGTACCTATGAATCCATTTAATTTGTAGCTAGTTTCCTTCGTTATGTTTCTTTTGATTCTCTACCTGTATTGGCCCTCGGACCATCCACTACATTGTTGAAGTACTAAGGGTATAACATAAATACATCACAAAACAAGATGGAAAGAGTAAACCAAAACACTTGTGTCTATTTCGATGTGCACTTTGATTTTCGTCAGGTGGAGACATTATGATTTTATAGAAGAGATCTTGGAGCTAGACTAAGGTGCATTAAAGGTGCCTTTTCTTCGGTGCTAATGGGTTCAACTCATGAGGGCACCAGGACGGTATGACTATTGTGGATCTCAACAACAACATGTACAGAGACAAGGTTAGTTCTTGCAAAAGAACGACTTCTATGCAAAAGGACACTGTTCACGAGGAGTTAAGGACAAACAACATGTGCTGCTACAAGCGAATGGTATTGAAGATATGATATATAGACGAGGTGGAAGTCAAAAAGGGCTATCAGGAAATGGCTCATTTTAGGACGGATATCGAGCTAAATATCTTTGAAGAGTTCAGGTTATGGGAGTCGGGCCAAGGAAGCAGTGAAATTAAATCAACACCCCTTGCATACAATTATGAGCTTGGTAAAGATCTGGTGGGCGCAAAAGAGCTCTGACACTTGATGACAAAGATTTGTGAACTGCATAATCGGTACAAAAATGCCAGAGCCATGCAGGTTATTAAACCATGCTTAGGTCTAGAGTCCCCACCTAAGATATTTCATAAAGGTGAAGATACATCAAGAGTGTACACCAAGTTCCACTCCTCATAACTTTAGTGTCATATCATCAACTGGCTTATGTCACATCTCAATCGATGAGAATAAAATCCCACGAAGATTAGTATATGCATCCATGGATCTAGAGGCCCGAATATTTTTTTTATTCCACCAATAGAAGTTACGAAAACCATAAACCATGGATGGACAATAAATATTCAACAATACCCCAATCTTGTCACACTCTTAAGGGGCCCAATAGAGTGAATCTTTTTTTATTTATATCATTTTAATTGTTTCTCACAAACATACTCTCTGAGCAAAACATAAATCATGCCATGGTATCCATGACGTAGATGTGGTAGAGTATCTCTCACATCAGGAATTATGAAAAGGGATATATATATGAAGAACAGATAGTCATTTCAAAAGCAAAATTAAATACTGCAATGGATGTAACAAAATAGCTGTGTATTATATGTGTGAAACATTAAAATATGATTGTATTAAAGCTAAGATAGCGTGATTATAATCTTTTTATTGAGGGGGTGGGTGTAGAAGTATTTCTGTTCTGGAGGAACGGATGTAAACTTGCACCATTGTTAATTGATTTCTATTTAACATTTAAGGGGAAAAATCATCTCGCTATCTTCGGCCATGCATGCCAGAAAGTACAACAAAACCAATTTCTTTTCCTAATTCATTTTATATCAAGCATAAAAAAGGTTCGATGCAAACATACTGTTTGACTGTGTATTGTAATAATTGGATAGCATTATTGGCCAGCTGTTAGATGCTAATAAGAAAATCGACTACATGTGTAAAATACAAAGAAAGGATCAAAATAGAAAAAAAAATCTTTTCATTTATTTTTTTACGGGAATAAACTTTCATTGTAAGGAAACGCATAAAAGTAGGTATGAAAATTTCTGAATTAATATTACTACCCCCACACCCCACCCCACGCTCCCACGCACCCCACGCTCCCACGTGCCCTTCTCCTAGTATTTTTCTTAATAATATGGTTGTAAAAGCCCAACTTGGAATAATTGACCCTTCTCCAAAAAATCTGATCATATAGTATTTTTCTTAATAATATGGTTGTAAAGTGATAGCCCATTAAGAGAGATAACAAGCAATTGGGAGAAATTGAGCATACTATATGCCCTCGATGATTTACTAATGGGTAGGGGAATGCACAACCATGACGGATTTGCTCGTCCCGTCGAATGCCGTAGGGGGATAGCAACTTGGATAGCAACTTGGCAAATCTAGCTTAGCTATTTTTTTGACGTTTAGCAGAATACAAATATGACAATGATAGATAATATAGTCCATCTCTTCACTAAGATTTACTCATGTCTTGTCGCTTAGATTTGTTGGGTAAAACAAATATGACAATGATAGATTTTCCATCATGGGTCTTAATTTGTTGGGTAGACTCCTTCTCTCAGCGGATAAACATAAACATATGAAGTGAGATGGTGTTGTGTAAGTTTACAAACATTTACAAATTTACACAACTCCTAAATTCTCACTTCTCAAGGAATCAAACAATTTCAAATTTAACCAAATCCATATGAAAAAAATACAAACATTTATGATGCTCCCCGTCGACGAAAGGATACAACTATTGAATTTGTGCAAAGTGGAACTATCTTAACTTATAAATTTAGGAGTTGTGTAAGTTTACAGTGTCTCTAACTAGATTTACTACTAAGATAGTATTTTGTAATTAATTAATTTATTGGTACCAATCTTGTATCTGCACCTATATATAGATTAAAATAGGCCAAAATAAAAAATCGGCTCGCATGCAAACACTTGTCATACACCTTATCCTGATTCCTAATCTGCATGCATGCTCATATATGCACACAATCTTGCGGCTCCACTTGTACGGTCATGCAGTAACGTGGCTTGGTAAACAACAGACAGCCTATATTGCTCAGGATGGCTCAGGAAAGAAGCATATGGTCGTAGAGAAGGATGGCTACACTGTTAATTAGATAAAAGATTATTAGATCACATTAATAATCTCATGTTTCTTAATTCACGAAAAAAATTATACGTATTAGATTATTTAGCGAGGAGGTGGAACACGACTACTCCTGCCTTTATAATATGCAATCAAAATGCTGTGTTTTATTGCAGATAAATCGCAAAAAGAAGCATTAAAGACGATACTGGAAAAAAGAAAACGTACATATATGCAATTCTTTTTTTCTGGACATGTCAAGCATTTTGCCAAAAAAAAAAACGTTTAGATTATCTTAAATGATGATACAAGCCAAAGCAAGCTCATGAAGGGAATTAAATAAAGCTAGAACAAATAGATTCTATGATTTTGAACTATTTATTGATAAGGTAATTGTAAATTAATAGTGCAGGCTACCCTCAGCCCACAAACATACACGCCGCACCCAAAATAAAAACATTCCATGTAGCAGTAGTTCTTAGACTATTTACACATCATGTAAAGAGGGAAGTTTGTTTTGATACTCCTTCCATTTTTGTTTACATGTCGTATTAGGTTTGCCTTAAATCAAACATTTATATCTTTGACCATAGATTTCTAAATATTATATAGATTCATGATATAAGATATATATGTGTTTAGATTCACTCTGAAAAACACTCTCATAATATGTAATTTGTAGGTTGTAAAATTACAAGAAATTTTCAAAACAAATTGTCAAAGATACTAAATGGAGGGACTACTACTAAAATGTGCACATATGACCACATAAAATAAAATGATGAAAATTTTCAAGGGCAATTCCAGATGACGTGAAAATTCTGGTTAGAATAAGATCAAGTTCCTCTCATGCTTGCATATATTTCGTGGAAGGAAGCAGAAATCTTCCTTATTGCACAAATTATTAATATACTATCATATGCTTTCCCATACAGATATCTAAGAAAAAAATAAGGAAAACATGGTAAAAGTTTAATGACAAGTATGCACTCAACGAAATACATATAAACATGAATTATTTATAAAGGATCAATTGCTACAAAATCAACGTCATATTAAAAGATATTTAAACTATAATCTATTAATATACCTTTTTTGCTCTAACTGTGTATATATTGACTAATTGTAGATTGAAAATTATAGAGATTTTACTTTTTAAAATCAAATAACTATAAAAGTGTTGACAACTGATCAACGAAAAAAGTTTACCACTCACCTATATGGAAAGGGACTACACATGTAAGTCGTAGCAGTAACTTTTATAAAGCATCCATCACCTTGAATCACATCACATCGATCCTACTAGTACTAGAGAATATGTTTTACTACGTGTCACACATTTCTCCACGAAAATTAGTCTAGCTTTGCTTCTAGGCAGTTCACTAGACGTAATTCGGTACTCCAGGTGGATAAACATCAACATTTGTTTCTATGGATGCTTTGCGTCTGTCTCTTCAAGAGAGATATTCCCTTGAACGTAAATATCTTTGTCAGGTTCATTTAACATAACCTAGTTAGTATGCGTATCAGGCAGTGGATACAAAGAAAGTGCAATTTTTTATGTAATATAACAGTGAAGCCTCGCTGTATGTTAATTTTCCATCAAAAAGTGAATTTACATTTGTTGTCCCTGAATCTTTTAGCCAAGAGCATATCATGCATGTCACGGCAACAACAAAGATTTTTCCAAATGCAAGAGATAAGCAAGTACAAACTCATCCGGAAGTGGCAGCAATTTGTTCCTAAAATTACCAAGAAAACCACCAAACAAACAGGAAGCAAAGATCGCAGCAATACCTTATTAGTTTTGCATGTATTATATTAATAATGCCTTCACTGTGTATTTGCAGATGAGCTCCTGTACTGAACGAAAAGGAAACATGGCGAATGGATTGCTCAGCACTAGCACAACACAATATAGCAATAAAAAGAGGACCACAAGCAAGATGCAAAAACCTAACAACGAGGCAACTCTCATCACAGCAAAGTAACAAAGTAGGGAAAAATCCAAACGATATAAGACCAAAAGGAATGCGAACAAACAGACGGGACACACACTTATGCACCCCACATCAGTAAAGCTAGCTAGCTGCAACAATACTGTGCTCCCTTTTACTTCGAAGGGGCTGAATCTGTTGCGAGAACGAGTAAGGGAGAAAGACCCAAAGGCTAAAGGATGTGCATGAGAGAGAGCGAGCGAGAGAGAGGGAGGGAGACGAAGGGCCTAACCTAGATGCAAGCTTATTATCTGGCAGGGGCGAAGTGAGGACACCTTCCTTGCCTAATATGGCTCATCTCTTTGCCTCCTCCATGCTCCATTTTTGACCCAACAAGAACTTGATCAACCCCACCACCATGACCAACCACCCGCCTGCCTGAGAAGTGAGAACCCAGAAAGAACAAAGAAACCTTGAAATCAGATGGACTAGCAGAGAGGGAGAGGGAGAGGGAGAAGAGAGAGAATGAGCGCGCGAACGTAGTTAGTACTCCGCTGATAACTTCTCGGTGTTGCAGTGTACTGGCAGCATCTCCATGCTTCAGCTCCCAAGGCGAAGAGTACTGCAAGATGAGATTGATACATAAAATTTGGGGATAGCAAAAACTAGTAGCCCCAATCATTTACTCCGGTACTACAAGGCCTAGCTTCTATACTAGTAGTACTCCATTATATCTTCCTCCTCGGTAGTAGTTTCAGCATGACTGAAAAGACCACAAAACAAAAGAGAGAAAACCATGGGTGTGAAGATCTAGGAGATAAGGAAGTGACAGTGCAAAAAAAAGGCAGAAAAGCCATAGTCATGGAGACATGCGTGCTCTGTCTCATGTGAATGAGTTTTTTCACAACATGTAAGCCACACAATCTTTATGATAAGAAAAAAGCCCCCCATCAAACGGTCTAGTTAAATTAAAATCAACTCTAACTCTGAACGGTTTTACCCTTACTAGCGAATCTAGATGGAAGGTAAGCCATCAAGAGAAAGAGGCTGACAGAAAGAGAAGTGAGCACACGGCGAGGACGACATACATATTATGCCGTTCATCGCGCCGTGTGCTCACTCTCTTCTGTCAATCTCTCAAGAGCCTCTTCACATCCAGAAGCGCCTTACTCGGTGACTCCCCAATATAACCAGCCACATACCTTTGAAAATCAGGTCAGAAGTTGCAAGACCAAGAAATTAAAGAGGAAAAACCAAACAAACCCACGAGAGGAAGAACAAGAACGAGAGGGGGGCTTTGTTGTTCTTGGATCCGGTGAGCACTCGCCGTACAGGAATTGAAAGGAGGGGTGCTGAGAGAAATGGACATCCTTGTCTCTCTCCTTCCCTGCGTGCTCTTGATGTTTGGTTTTTGGAGCAGAGGAGATGGATGGGATAGGTGGTCGTACCTTGCCTCTCAGTGCTGAGGTTAAGTACTAGTACTCTGGTGGCAGTACCCTGCACCTGCCAAGTAGTAGTTCCAATCAGCAACAGTTAACACTGCACTCCTTTTATTATTGAGAAGACAAGGCGCCAATAGCCCAGGAAAATTAAAAAATAAGGCTAGTACGATAATACAGCAACTAGCACCCCTGAAGAGATTTCCTCAGTTTGATACCGTTGAGATTATATGTGTGTCTTTGAACAGCGTGGACACAGATGGAGGTGCAGGGCGTCTCCTTTTCTTTCAGGTCTCCTTCGCAACATAGATTTTTTTTTTGATTTTCCTGTGAAAATGAAATAGTTCATGTGTTTTTATTTTTATTCCATAGAATAATAGCGGCAAAGCTTATGCCATCCTTTAAAAAAAAGAGAGAGAAAAATATTCATGAGAAATTCATGTATGATTCCTACAAAAATCACGTGGTCCAAAGGAACCTGAGAGGGAATCAGAGATATATATGCCTAGCCCAAGTAAAGAGAATCAGATTTCCGTGTCTACAATTTTGGGAGGTAGTTTACAAGTCAGGGACGTCGGCTAAATTAAATCAGCGCCTATAGTTAGCAGTGAGTGATAAGTACTATAATAGTTCTAGGTGCAGATGAAGGCCGGTGCAGTGGGTCTTCCCTATCCAACCCTTGAAATTTCTGCAAAGCGCTACACTGATCTGTCTTTACCTGAATGTACTCATACGGTTAGTGAAAATATTTAGTTTTTCTGTCCGTCTAGGTTTTTTTTTTTTTTTTATCCTTAGCCAACCCACAGGCCACAACTGGTTGGTCAACGGTCAACCATCCAAGAAGGCATCCCTTGGACTCTCTGAAGCAAGTTCTAGATGCGGGTATTATTCATCAATTTGATTTGATTTCATGGTCGCTCTCAACTGTCTCCGAGTTATGCTAGCCACTGCTTGCGCTCTGCACAGGGGAGAAATTAGGGAAGCTCACCTCTGCTGTCCGCATGTCCCACGTCCAAGCATTCATGATGATTGTCTCCCGCTTGTGGCTGGCTGTTGCCATTTCCTTCTTGTGCCGAAGAGAGCAGGCCTCTGCATCCAACAACCATCGTGGTTAATTAAGAAACACAGCAATCAAATGTATTTAAGGCTTTTCTCTTTCGTTAGGATCTTGTGGGATAAATCTGACTTTTGTAATAGCACAAGAAGATCTAGAGTTTATTAGCAATGAGATACTCATAAGGGCGTCCGCAATGGTAATAGCTAGTACTAGCTACGTAGTCAGTTGACATGGAGGTGAGAGACAAGAAAAAAAACTATTTTATACTACTGGGTCCACATGCTCCTCTCACCTATTCTTGGGCCACGTGAAATAGACAAGCTAGTGAGCACTCTCTCTCCTACTTTTTGCTTGTCATGTCACATCTAGATAGTCAAATAGCTAGCCATTGCGGACGCCCTAAAGGACATAGTACTGGACGATCGATTCTCAAACACAACAGGGTGCTGGTCAACCAGCAGGAGCATAATGGCACTGCAAAGGAGGTGTGTATCTTCATCTATATACCACACAGTTTATAGAAACCAAACACGAGAAATCCCTTAAGTCTGCATCCATAACTTGATTTTACGAATTTCCTAGAGAAGTGTGATTTTACAAAGGGACATGCCTTTATATACACACACCTACCTAGAGTACGCAATCTGGGTTCAGTCTCTAGCTCAATGTGGATGCTTGCATTTTTGAAAGCCTCGCTGGTGTGGAATTTACTCACCTAAGTCTTCAAATCGACAAAGTGCTTGCATTGTCAACTAATTATTTTTTTCATGGAGGAGGTTAATGCACGATCCGTTGCGATTTAGGAGAACCTGCGGCCCTGCCCATTGCAGCAGGCACGCCGGCCAACGCCTACCCCCTCTGCACCACCCCCGGCCTCCACTAATCTCGAGGCCCCCTCCCCTTTCTAAGGCCTCCAACAATGGAGGTTCTCTGAGAACCCCAAATCCCTAACCTTGAACCCTAACACTGCCAGACCTCGTCGTCGTCCGCTCCCGCCCACCTCCTCCCCCCCCCTCTCCCCCCGCTCCCTCCTCTTCCATCCCTAATTTTCGACAGTGCTGATCGGTTGCCCACTGCAAGAGTTGCGCAACCGGTCACCAAATAGAGTTTGCTTTTTTTTTCATGGCTATTAACATCAAGGCACCTATAGTAACAGTTTCTCTTGACTGGGTTTATTGGAGTGCATTATTCGGATAGTAACCTTATGCAAACCTATTAAAGGAAAAAAAAATCACAAAATGACTATCATATCCTGTATTAAATACCTCTTATTTCCTATATTACAATATGCAAAACCATTATAACATATTAATGACATATAGTATCGCCTATTTAAATTGCATACTTCAATTCTACTTATAAATCAATTTATTCAAAACTTCTTTCATTTTAACCCAAATTTATAGACAAAAAAGACTAATATTTATTGACACAAAATTAGCATAGTTCGATACACCATGAAATATGTTTTCGTGTGTTATGCCTTTTTGTTGTCATAGATTTAGTGCTCTTTTATATAAAATATAAAAATTGATCAAATTTAATAAAGCTTGACTTAGTTAAAATTGATTTATTCAGCGACAACATGGGGAATACTAAGCATGAAAAAAAAAGAACAGTAAGATTTTTGCTCTCGAAAATCTACCACCAAAGATTTTTATTCAGTCAGTTCTAGGAGTAACGGTTAGCATCGTACGTACCGAAGGACCCATCGCTATGCAATGGACGTTTATATTTATCCAATATACTCTCTCTGTTCTAAAATATCTGTCGGTTTCACTTCCCAAGAAATAATTGTCGATAATTTTTATAAATATTAAATATCATCAATTAGTATCATAATTAGTATCATTGGAAAGATCTTTGAATCTAGTTTTTTAATAAATTTATTTAAAGATACAAATATTACATGTATTTTCTACAAATTAAGTCAAACTTGTGACACGAGAACCAACGGCGACAGTCAATTTAAAACATAGGGAGTATATATATATACTATAATCCAGTACCTTTCGCTTCGTCCTATACAGCTGCTATCCTCCAATAGGATAGCAGGCCGCAGCGGGCACAGCGTCTGCCACTCCGTCTCGACACCATCCACACACACGACACTGTCGCCGAAGAAAGAAGCGTGCGTCGTCGTCTTCCCCTTTCAAGTAAAAAAAGGATCCAGTGAGAGGAAAGAATCTCTCTTCTCTTCTTTTCATTTCGTTTTCGGGGTGGTGTGGTGTGAGGTGAGGTGAGGTGAGAGGAGGTGGACCGCCGCAATAATAGTTAACAACTGGCCATGTCGGGCATTTTTCTCACCCGGCGGTGTCGACCCATGGTTGGTCCTCCCCAAGCGGGCCCCATGGACGTGGCTGCCTCTGAGTGGGCGCAGGTTTGCTGGTCCCTACCGGCCGGTGTCCCTGAGGCTTGGAGTCTGGATCCAGTAGTCTCCTCTCCTCACTCATCCTGGTCCTGGTTGCTGCTGGTGCTGTGCTGGGCACCACGGACGGCGGGCAGCGTGGGCGCGTACCAGTACAGGCCTACCTACACAGGGACAGGGTACAACGTTTTCGGTGCTTGCCTTGCCTGCTGGGATTTGTTACATCCACCCCCTGAAGAATGGGTTAGTGCCAAATCCCCCCTCTGAAAATGACATCTGCATCTCGTATTTCATCAGCTCCACGCCGCCTCCATAGATCACGGGTAAGCAAGCTCCAAGAGTATTTTGATCCTTTCCTGGTAATGACATCGATCAGCATGTACTTGTATCAGCTCATAGCCACATCTGGGTTCATTCTAGGAGTAGTATATTCTTAGATGCCCATTAAAATAATTGCTCTACAGTTCAGTTTCATGGCTCTGAACACAGATTGTTTGAGCATTGCAGCACACACATGGCTTGTTCGTTCATATCCTGCCGTGGACGTCCTTTCAGGCTATCACTGTCGACACCGTGATCCATGCCCAGAGCAATCATGGAGCATCAGGTTTCAAATACTATACTTTGAAGGAAGAGTCCATCCAAGATTATATTCCAACACTAAATTGATATGGACATCTCAAGGCAATTAGGAAACAAAATATCAAGGCAGGAAACAAAAGAATCGACAGATCAATTTAAAAATGCTTAAAGCTCAGAAACTCGCATGAATACGCTTCTTCAGATGTTAGCTAGCTGAGTACAGATCTCACCGTAGTCTCCCTGCAGTTCAAACTGTACTGTTCTGCTTAACCTCCGACGGTTTTGTTTCTTTGTTTTTTTTAAGGAAAAGTATTACTGGTTGCGTTTCCAAGTTACATTAAACAACTACTGCATCAAGATTCCATCTGACTAAAGTTTAAGATTTTTGCTTATTAACAATCATGGAGTACTCTGGGTAATATTACGACAATGGAGTGCACTTTTCTGTATAAAAAATTGTGTTCAACGGTGATTTGATTTGGTGCCATAGATTTAGCGTGATGAAGATTGGATTTGAATGTGATACTTATCTATTTGTCCGAAAAAGGGTGATACTTATCTGTGGGCCACGTACAAAGATTACGCTTTTGACCTTAATAAACATAGTTGTAAATGACATTGACCAATCTCAGTTACTAGGAACATATCCTATCTGACCAATCTCAGTTACTAGGAACATATCCTATCTAATATTTACCGCGCTTGTAGGATGCTAGGATGAGATCTGGTATCCTTACAGCTCTAAATGTACACCCATGGTCCATAAATCTGAGCTAGGTCCCATAAATTCTGTACATTTTACTATATTTTCTTTCCTAGGAGGGCGTCTAGTTTTGACAGCTATGTTGCATGAAATTTTCCAGAGTCATTACTACTTGTTTTCAGAGGGCCACAAAAATCTTCCCCACTACAGAAAGATTTTTCTGTCTGTAAATTCTTGAATAATTAAGCATCCAAGGAAATCTCTCTTCGCATTTCGTGTGTGTGTGTGTGTGTGTGTGTGAGAGAGAGAGAGAGAGAGAGAGAGAGAGAGAGAGAGAGAGCTTAAAAGTTCACTTTCTTCCATAGGGAAGAAGTTAGGAAGAAAACTGCTTGTTGTAGTGCTACCATCTTTTAGCAATTCAGGTTAGTTTGATTACATACCTAAGCGCATGGAGAGGGCAGTGACCCACACATGATACCAAATGGACATCCAAAGTGTTGAATTGCTAGATTTAACTAGATCAAAATGAGCAGATAATCACATATATTGTTATTAGATAAAGGAAGAGGTTAAAATACTAACAACTAACCAAGTAGGAAGCTCAAGTAATAAATACTTTAGAGTTCCCATATTTGAATTGGCATAGCTTCGGATGAAAGCAACCTGCAAGAAAAAAACAAATTGGTTAAAATTCCAATTTTTTACTAGATCTCTAAGGAATTCTACACCTTTTTTAAGAAAAAAGGAATTCTACACTAGTCCTAACATTCAAAGAGAAATATCTAGTTGGAACTTTGGTACCGTCAAATCTTCTCAAAACCTTTGTATATATATCTAGGCATTCCAATTTTTCACAGAAAACGAGATATATTCTGAAAATACATCAGAATCCAATCAGTTAGGATATTTTTTTTATCAAGGAAACAGGAATCAGTTAGGATAATGACATGGCCTTTCTTAATTCTTTGAAAACAGAGTTGTGGCAAAGTAGCCTACAAACTATCATATAATACAACCAATCCAACATAGTCGCAAATTTACAACTACAGTTTGGACCATACAGCTTAACAAAGTCGGTTAACTGGGTAGAACTAATAGACACCATAAAAAGGGGATAATGATAACAAAGTTTTTTGCTCATTAGAACACAGGGTAATCTGTTGAATGTTCTTAAAACAACTGATTTCACAGTACACTTTTAACATTTTCTGTTACTGTGTACTGTGTTCACTCAAAATCTATTCATTGGTGTGTGGCCAGTATACGACATGGACGGCAGATCATAACAACAGCAACAAGGATTTGCAGGTCAACAGATTTGGGAGTTTTCTAAGTTAAACTAACAGCTCTAAGTGGGAGGAAGAAAATACAAGCTTACATCTCAGCACGTCATGAAACCCTATTTCTAGAGCAAAGAGTCAGTATCTCAATTAAGTAGTCTCATCAGTGGAGGTAGCACTGTTTTCGAATAGCAATGCATTTATCTCGTGCTTGAGCTCTACAAACATCTTTAATCATCACATGTGCAGAATCTAGTTTCTTTATTTCTTTTATTTTATCTTTTTTTCTATTCCCTTTCATGTCTCCTTTTAAGAACCAGGAGCTTAGTTTCTTGTGTCCATGGGCAGCATGCTGCATCATCAGAGCCTGCAGATCACTCCCCAGTGACTTAGAATGCAATTTTCTTTTACATCTTGATGAGCTTTAAGAACTAATACAGATTAACTGCGTTTTCCTATAAGGTGGTGCAGATTAGCTTCCTGGTACTGACACTTGGTAGGCGCATCGACATCATATATCCTGTTGAGTGTAAAGGTGGTGCAGATGTGTGCAGTCAAGACCGGCAATGCATTAGATAGACAAGCTGGGAAGGTGATGTACGACCGATCACTAGCCAAGAAAGCACTGGATCAGTTGTAAGTCCTCACATGCTATCTAAGAAGAAAACTGTGTGATTTCAAGAGCTCTAGGTGACGATTGAAAGTGACATGGATAGAATAGTAACCCATACATGTTTTGACACCTATGTGGTTTCCTTTTCAGAAGAGAATAGATGCAAAGCTACCATTGGGCGTGCCATATGACAACTCTTTCTCCTGTCATTGTCAAGAAAGCAAACAGATAAGGGAACAAAGAAACATGTTGCATCCAATGGCCAGTAAGCTGAATCTGGTTGCTACACCAGTCAGGTCAGGAAGCACAGTAGGATTGATGATGCTAAAATATGAGGATTGGTTAACCAATCACTTAATGTTCTACTGAAGCCGCTTTTTTGTTTTGATTCTTATTTTGCCCCGGGGCAAAATTGTTGGCAGATGACACTTCTCCTTCCACTAAGAAGCCAACTTTTTGACACCGAGCTAGGACCACTGGCAAGAGCCTGCAAGGAACACTCACCAGTCACCAGCAATCCATGATATAATAAGGTCGAGAAAAATGTCACACAATGACTGCACTTCAGTAAGCGCCCCACAGACTTTGCACCATTTGGCAGACAAGTGGTCAGAGTCAAGTTGGATTGCCCCACAATAATTTCTCATGGGGCCTACACATACACTCGGTCCATCCCACCCATGATTCTATGATGACTTGGGCCAGTTGTTGCATTCTGGTGCCGGAACGGAGCACTAGCAGTTTACAGGAGCAAACTTGAGGCACCGTGGTGGCCTAACAGGTGACAGGTGAGTGATAAAACTGGTCAGACCACACACGAAGTGCTAGTCTGGTATTGAAGAAACTTCTTTGTGAAATGGGACACAAGTGAACTGTTATGAACTTGTGATTGAATTGTTACCCACAAGGACAAATCAGCTTTATTATCACTATAAAGCAAGTAACAATTTGTCATGAAACTTCTACTGAGCACTGATATAGAAGTTGAGCACCCCTACAGTCATGTTTTTCTTAATAACGTCCCTACAGTCATGTTGACTTGCACGGAACAAATTTATGCACGATGTCTGCTTTCAAGCTGTCAGTTACCAGTTGTACTATCAGCTCGTGGAAATGATTCGCCTCAGTTGTGGTCACTACATCAACAGTTGTAACATGTAAGACTCGTCTAGACTCTAGGATCTAGTACAATTAGGGGACACATAGTGGAATGGTATTGCCAAACTGCCATCTTTCATTGATGGCTCACAGTTGGACAAATGCAAGCAGCCAAGCACAATCATATTACTATCAGTATTGTGATATCCATTTTTTTTTTTTTGCAGTTGATACTTTGTTTCCGGAAAGGTCAGCATAACTATTTAGGTGGATAATTCACTCATTTCATCCAGTTAACACAAACAAGGGACCACCTGTTCCAGCACATCTAACGCCATTCCTAGGGATCAGCAATCCACAGGAGTCAATCAACTGCCAGAACCTCCTTTTCTCTTCCTAACCATCATATGATCAGTTTCAGCTAAACACTTTTGTGGGCTTTATATAAGCATGGGCTTGCACCAGAGGGCATACTTCAAGCGGCTGGCAGCATGTTACAAAGCCAATTTTTTAATGCATACAAAGCCACAGTTTGGTATCACCGTCACACTATACATGTTATAGCATCATTCATGTTGCATGTAATTACCTGATCATATTAGGAACAAGCAATTGCCAGATTGGCAGGCGATGTGGAACCTAAAAGGTTAGTCATCTTTTATGATGAGTAATTGAGTATACTTATTGTCATGAACTCAAGGCAGCATAGAAGAAGGCCACGGAGTGGCTAGCGCGCGGGAGGCTGAAGCGTTCAAGATCGTGCTGGGCTGTCGACAGAAGGCATTGGGCTGTCATCCGGCCCAAGCGACATGACGGTGGCGGGTATGCCCGCTATATAGCGGTGTAATAGCTATAAGGGACGGTTACGGAATAACAGAACTCCAACTACTCTGCCTCTCGTCTTCCTCCCCAAGCCTGCTACTCTATATCTGAATCCTCTATCTGTTCTTCCGAAATTCAGTAAACCAATTACATTCCAGTACAATCTACCTCCATTTCTGTAATTACTCTGTGAGTTCGTGACAATTGGTATTCAGAGCAAGGTGAAATCGGGCGGAAAATTTTTTCTACCCGATTGAAGCAAGTTGTTCTTCGTGTTCTTCGTGCCTCTACCTCGATCGCACCGTAATACCCGACGACTGGGTTGCGGTTCCTCCCTGCGGGTGAGGAACCTGTGTTTCCCATAGGTCCGCGCTAAGCCTGGATATAGAGTTGGCTCGGCTCGGCTCGGCTCGGTAAGGCTCGTTAGGATAACGAGCTGGCTCGAGCTGGCTCGTTATAACTATGGATGAAAACGGATCGGATACGGACGGATATCACTCATATCATATTTGTTTTCATATTTTTGTCCGGATTTGGATTCGAATACGGATAGTGTCAATCATGCCGGATAGGATACGATTGAATATCGACATCATAAATATGTGATTTGAGTATTCGGATACGAATACGGTGCCGGATGTTAAATGTCCTGACTCGGATACTTTGAATAAAAACACCTCTAAACGAATTCGGTCTCAATACGATCGAAAATATCCGTCTTGGCATCCCCGTTATAACTAACGAGCTGAAAAGCTAGCTCGGCTCGGCTCGTTTGGCTCGTGAGCTAGGGATAAAAAAAATAAAATAAAGAATATCTTACATCCAAATTTTCGGCTCATTTGGCTCGTTAGGCTCGTGATGAAGGAATTAGTTCATCCAAGCACGGCTTGTTTGGCTCGTTAACTCGTGGAGCAGCTTTGTTAGGGTCGTTAATTCATCCATGCATGGCTCGTTAGGCTCGGATGAATCCATGGGTTCCATGCATCTATGCACGGCTCGTTAGGCTCGCGGCGGCTCGCGAGCTAGCTCGACTCGGCGATCCTAACGAGCTAAAACCTTGGCGGCTCGGCTCGTTAGGATAATGAAAAGCCCGATCCGGATTTCGAGCAATCTTAGCACCGACAAATTAAATTACGACGCCAATCCGGCTACAACCCACTTCTTGTTGCGCCTCGGCAATCTTAGCACCGATTCTCGGCACCCCTTCGGTGCCCCAAAAAGACTAGTCGGTGGCTCTTCCTTTTAAGGTGGCTTCCTCCTCCCAAACTAAGCAAGGTGGGATTATTTAGAGACTCACACGGTCGCCGCCCACTTGGCCCATTGTTGCGCCTTGGTGCCGTGGAGGATGTCCTCAATTGCCCACCCCACCCAATAGGGCCCGGCGGATACCAAATCCGAGCCGGGGCGATGGCGGAGAGAGTCCTCGAGACCGTCCGGGCGCCCGCGCCGGGTTGGTTGGGTCAATGGCACGACCGATGACCCTTACTCCATTCATTCTGATGCTTCATCGGATAGAGATCATGGCATGCGTAACCCTCATTTACCGAAAATGAAATTTCCCAAGTTCGATGGATCTAACCCGTGGAGATTGTGAATCCATGGGTTCCATGCTCCCGAGACATACTTGTCCATCGCCTCCCCCTTCCACGGTGAGCCTAGCTTTCAAGACTCGCCTTCTCCGCGACTCAATTTGGTGCTCGAATTGCCCAATGGCGGCATCATGGTTGGCGGAGGAGTCCTCGGTGGAGCGAATGAGAAGTTTTCATTCCGATGATTGGGATCATGGCATGCGATCATTTACCGAAAATGAAATTTTTCGATGGATCTAACCCTTTGACAAGGATCATACTATCAAATCCAACTTTCAAGACAACTTGCTTGAATCATGGTTGAAACGGAGAGAGAAGTTTTAGGATTGGGAACTGATGCTGAAAGCAATTTTGACTCGCTTTGACAAGGATCAGTATCAAATCCAACTTCGTCGCGTTTGAAACAGGAGCAGTTCACATGGGATGGGATCCTGCTATACAATCCCAGCTATGATGAGACTTTCTTTGTCACTCAGTTTTTGGGGGGTCTCAAAGAAGATATTCGTGTAGCATTTGCTTTGCACAGGCCTAAATCTATTCACGATGCAAGTGAGTTGGCTCTACTTTAGGAAATTGAATTGGAAAATGGGAAGCACAAGAATGTGATAAGGGTTGACCATAGATCATCTGGGAAATTCTTTGCTAAATCTGCCTCTACTCAGGATGCTACTAGAGCTCAAATCAAAGAAATCAAGGGTGTAGCAACATCTGACAAAATGGTAACTGATGAGAAGTTGGCTTCCTTGAAAGCTCATAGAAGGAAGAATGGTCTGTGTTTTGTACGTGGGGAAAAATGGACTAGCAAAACTCATCAATGTCCTCAAAACATTCCTCTGCATGTCATTCAGGAATTGCTTAAGGCTGTTCAGGGAGAGGAGCCTGATTATGAGTCCCAGGAGGAGGACATTGAGGCTCAGGCAGGTCAGGTGGTGATGTTAGTTCAGGAGCATTCTGCTGATTTTTAGGGCAATCGAAGAAATAGGATCCTCAGATTCTCAGGGCTTATTGGCTCCAAACTGATTTTAATTTTACTGGATTCAGGAAGTGCAGGGACATTTATCAGTTAAGAGTTGGCTGCACAGATTCAGCAAACTCAATCCAAGTATCAATCCCTCAAGTTTGTAGCTGCTGATGGTGCCTTTATGCAATCTGACACCATGATTCATAATTTGCAGTGGCATATTCAGGGGCACACTTTCCATTTTGACACCAAAGTCTTACCATTGTCTTGCTATGATATGATATTGGGAGTTGATTGGTTGAAGGCTAACAGTCCAATGTGGATACACTGAAAAAATAAGTTGGTGAAGTTCACTTACAAGAAAAAGAGGATAGCCCTACAAGGGTCAGAGATGCTACTCCTTCAGCTGTCAAGATATCATCTCAGAAGTTGCAGGGAGTTGCTTAAGCATCAGGCCCTTACTCACATATTTCAGTTGTAGTCTTATGCTAAAACTGACATAGTTTTCTCTGCCAGTTAGAATATAAGTGGGACTATGATGTCTGATCAGAGTGGTGGATTGTTGACTGAGTTTAGTGAATTGTTCAAGGAACCATCAACCTTGCCCCCTTCAAGGAGTTATGATCATAAAATCCCACTGGTTCCAGGAGCTCAGCCTGTTAATGCTAGACCATACAGATATGCTCCTCAGCAAAAGAATGAAATTGAAAGGCAGGTGCAAAAATGTTGAAGTCTGGTATTATACAGCCAGTGTAAGTCCTTTTGCATTACCAGTACTTCTTGTCAAGAAAAAGGATAGAACAAGGAGGTTTTGTGTAGACTACAGACAGCTCAATAACATTATAGTCAAGAATAACTATCCTATGTCTGTGGTGGATGAGTTATTGGATGAGCTAGCTAGAGCTTGTTATTTCTCAAAATTGGATTGTAGGTCTGGGTACCATCATATTAGGGTGGCAGCAGGGGATGAGATGAAAACTACCTTTAAGACTCATAGTGGATTGTATGAGTTTAGAGTAATACCCTTTGGCTTAACCAGTGCTCCAGGAACTTTTCAAGGAGCCATGAATGTAATTCTTGCTCCTTTGCTGAGAAAATGTGCCTTTGTCTTTATGGATGACATTCTAGTGTTCAGCAAGACATGGGAAGAACATTTAGATCATTTAAGACAAGTACTGAAGCTGAAAAGATCAAAGTGTGAATTTGGGTAGCAGTCACTGGAATATTTGGGTCATGTGATTTCTACACAAGGGGTTGCAACTGAGCCTGGAAAAATAAAAGCTGTGGAGAAGTGGCCACAACCACAGAATGTAAAGCAGTTGATAGGCTTTCTGGGATTGACAGGTTACTACAGGATATTTATCAAATATTATGGTCTGATCAGTAAACCATTGACTCAACTGTTGAAGAAAAAAGAATTGTTTCAGTGGACAGCTGCCACTCAACAAGCTTTTCAGCTATTGAAAGAAGCTCTCATTAAAGCTCCTGTTTTGGCAATACCAGATTTTAAAAAGCAGTTTATTATAGAGACTGATGCATCTGATTTGGGCATAGGAGCAGTTCTGATACAAGATGGACATCCAATTGTATTTCTCAGTAAGGCTTTTTCCAGCAGAAACAAAGCTTTGTCCACTTATGAAAAAGAATGCTTGGCTATAATCATGGCTATGGATAAATGGAGACAATATTTACATGGGCAAGAGTTCTTGATTAGAACTGATCATAGCAGCCTTCTACACTTAGCCAGTCAAAAGGTATCTTTCAAGATTCAGCAAAAGGCTTTGTTGAAATTGATGGATCTTAACTTCAAAATTCAATACAAGAAAGGAATTACCAATGTTACTGCTGATGTACTGTCTAGATTGCCAACTCATGAGTCTCTTATGGCTATTTCAGTCAGCACTCCTATTTGGTTAGAAAAGTTGCAACAGGTTTATGAAGAAGATGAAGAAGCTAAGGCTTTATTGGCTGAATTAAGCCTGAATTCTCAGAACAGTAGAGGTTTCACCCTGCAAGATGGTATTATCAGGCACAAAGGAAGGATTTGGGTAGGTAACAACAGTTTGGCTCAACATCATATACTTCAAGCTTTGCATGCTAGTGGTGTTGGGGGTCACTCTGGGATTCATGCAACTTATCAGAGAGTTAAAAACTTGTTTGCTTGGCCTAAACTCAAACAGACTGTCACTCAGTTTGTGCAATAGTGTCAGATCTGTCAGCAGGCAAAGGTTGAACATGTTAGATTACCTAGTCTACTTCAACCTTTGGAGGTGCCAGATCAAGCTTGGTCAGTAGTCAGTCTTGACTTTATTGAAGGATTACCCAAATCTGCCAAATTTGATGTCATTTTAGTGGTTGTTGACAAACTCACTAAATATGGTCATTTCTTACCCTTGTCTTATCCCTACACTACAATTCAAGTAGCCCAGGTGTATTTCAATAGCATATACAAGCTACATGGATTACCCAAGGCTATTATCAGTGAACAGGGATAGAATCTTCACAAGCACTTTCTGGCAGCACTGTTTAACCTGTCTGATACTCAGTTGTTAATGAGCTCAGCCCATCCCCAAACTGATGGTCAGACAGAGAGATTAAATCAATGTCTAGAGGGTTTCTTGAGATGTGCAGTGCATTCTTGTCCTCGAGATTGGAGGAAATGGTTACCACTTGCTGTTTTGATACAACACATCTCATCAATCATCTTTATCTGCATCACCATTCCAAGTGTTGTATGGTCATACACCTAGACAATTGGGCATTGTTGATCCAGTGACAGCAACTGTACCTGATCTGGCAAAATGGTTGACAGAACGAAATCTAGTGACAGAGCTGATTAAGCAGCAATTATTGAGAGTTCAGCAAAGGATGAAGAGTTAAGCAGACAAACACAGGTCTGAGAGGATATTCCAAGTTGGAGATTTTATGTACCTTAAACTGCAACCTCATTTACAGTCGTCAGTAGCTGTAGGGATCCATCATAAACTATCATTCAGATTTTATGGACCTTTTAAGGTGCTAGCAAAAGTTGGGGCTGTGGCATACAAGCTTGATTTGCCAGCAACATCTCAGATTCATCCTGTTGTGCATGTATCTCAGTTAAAAAAGCATGTACCTCCAAATGCTCAAGTACTAGAATTATTGGATTCAGTAGCTGTTGATCCAGAAGTTCAGATATTACCACTTCAGTTGTTAAAGGAATCATTTGTCAGAAAGAGCAACAGGATGGTTCCTCGGGTTCTGGTGAAATGGGAGGGCCTCC